>CM052088.1:7240882-7274262 GCA_028453745.1 Agapostemon virescens
TTTGAAGTCGTGCCCCGGCCAAACTATTAGAGCTATCGACATGATTCCACCGGCAAAATTTTCCCCAAACCTTCCTTTTTAAGAAATACCTTGCACATTGCGGCTAGCGTTTCAGGGGACTTCAGGACGCTCCATTTTATCAACCCCATTTTGCCCATTTTCGCGATTTCGAACGCCGTTAATTTCGATTTCGAAAGCCAAATTTAATAATACCTAGCATTCATATCCATTAACGAAAATCCCAAATACATTGAGAATTTGGCTTTAGTTTTGACTCAAGGTTTAACTCATTTTAACTCAAGATATTTCCAATTAAGAAATAGCTTATGAAAGTGAATACTTTACGTAAAAGGGCATTACATATTCTAGATTTATCATAATACCGTCAAACTCATTTCGTTAATCCCACGTTCACGCATCAACTTGGATATCTCTCTAACTTCTTTATAATCGTACAATGTTTCTGAACTTATACTCAGTTCCAGATTTCCTCGGCAGCAGTTTTTCACAGGAAAAACGTTCTGAGAAAATTACCATTGCTGAGTTTGTTTGCCTTGCACACTGCCAGTACTCTGGCGTGCCATACAGCTGCGAAACCGCTCTAACAAATCACTATACTCGTGCTCTACAACAACTCGCTGCAGTGTTTCTTCGTTGGAACTATGGCTATCGACGCCGCAATTATTTTCTGTAACAGCAGCACCAGTAGTTTATTAACATTCCCGGTTATTTCCGTGTATTTTGAAATACTCCATGCATTAACTGGGACCGAGCCCAGTCTCTGCAACGTTTCATTTTAGCGGCTGTTAAAAAAAAAAAAGAAGTGTTACGCTCTCGACATGCAAATGTCCCTCCGGAAATGACTGCAAATTGACACGCGTGGTAACGAGTCGTTTTCCGAACGCGGCGTTTTTTGAATATCCAATTTTGAAACGTTCAACTAACAACTGCTCTCGCGCGTTACACTTACCGAGCCGTGGAAATACCGTTCACGACTACTTATTCGATTTTCGAAATACTCGGTAAAATTATGCTCATTAATCGCCGAACCACGCGTCATGAGGATGGTTAAACGAATTTTTAGTGCAATAATCACGCAGACTAAACTTATCAACTCTTCACGCTGGAACTATTAACGATCAAAACAATTATTTCTAACAAAACCAGTCAAGATGACTGGTCTTTAAAAAATATGTAGTAACAGAATATTTTTATATTTATAAATATAATAATAAATTATATTTGGAATATGTCGTTCATTAAAGATAGTACTCTTTTACACTTTAACAAGTGCCAGTCATTTCGATTACGATACAAAACTATTGCAATTCTGAATAAATAAAAGAAAATTCGTTTTTACACTGACCGGTACTGTCGTAAATAGTCACGATACATAATTACTGTCATTTTGAATAAATAAATGAAAGTGAATAAAAATATGTAACACGAAGTGGAAAGTCTAAAATAAAATTGTACGATCAGACATTTTGCATGGAGATTGCAAAATAATATGAAAAAATATTTTATAGTTCCATATGATAGCTGACACATAGTCTTCTTCAGGATCGTTAGTGTTGCTGGGGTTAAATCGATGTCAAGAGGTCGTGACGAGTGGTCTGACCACAGACGGTCCGTTTCTACTTAGGGTCTCGGAAAACAAATAATAGAACTTTAAAGAGATGAGCGAACACTGAGGATAAAATAATACTGTGTAACCATACTTCAACCTCTGCTTTACTCGGCAACGAAGTTTACGTGTGAACATTTCCAGAAGTATCACAAAAGTCCAAGTGTGCTGACTCTCAAAGTCATAGACAGCAAGCTAAATTGAATTACATTGAAAATGGGAAATTTGAGAATATTTAGAGCGTAACTGTAATTTAATTAAAGCAGTATTTTGCTGGGCGTCGTACAGAGTTAGTATGTGAAGGCTATTAAGTCATACAGTAATTAATTACAGTCTTGCACCGAGAATTTACAAGGAAAAGCCATAATGATTATAACTTCGTAATTAATTATTATTTGTTGTTTCCGGTATGCATAACCAAGCACTGATATACTCTCCATAATATTGCGATATGTGCAGCAACCGTCTAGGAATAGCCAATTTCTTTTTAAATTAATCCAGATGTATGCAATTTGGAATTTGGAGATTTAATTAAATTTTATCAACTGAGCAGAACGTATTATTCAAAAATATACAGGGTGGTTCACGTAATGTGTGCACCGTTATAACTTCCAAAATATGCGTTGCACAAAACAATGTTCTATACAAAAGTTACATGGTTTAAGAGGGTACACTATGTAGTGCATTAATTTTTTTTATAGGTGTAGGCGTTTCGGAGATGTAACCTCTTAGGTATGGCTGAGTTTTGCACTGGACATTGGAATTAAGTTTATGATAAACAAATTATAATTTTTCTTAAAGATATGATGCATATACTTTAACTCTAATAATTTACTTTAATAATTGCAATTGAATGTGCTCGAGCCACTATAGTGATATTTTGGAAATTATAACGGTGCACACGTTGCGTGGACCACCCTGTATAATTCGATGGTGTCAGTCAAATGGGAATTATTTTGTTAGTTTTGTTGCAACAGAAATGTGCTTTTCGCAGAACTTTCACAATGATAGAATTAATACTTTTGTTGGTATGATTAAACAGCAAGTTTGTTGTACGGTAACCAGTGTGCACTGATTATGTGCGATAGGACTCTCCGTTTGCTGACACCTTAGATGTGGTTTGGACATAGTGAAACTTTCGTACAATATAACATCTCTTGTTTGATTACAAACGATCCCCTCGCTTTTGGGAATCCTAGCGGTTGTCTGGCTATACGAGATCCATTTCCCCTTTACTTTCTTACCCGTGAACATATTCAGTTCATCACAGTGGACCACATGCGCCACGCCGTTCCCTCGTTTCCCTCTGCAGTTGGCCTGCCCATAGATAGACCGTTTTCAGTTTTTGCGATTTTTCATAAAGTACGCGAACACCGGTGCACTAGAATTTTTGCAAACCGTATCAGATAAATTGCGACTTGTTCTTTTCAATTCGATGCACGCCGATATGAATCTGATCCGATAAATTAATATTTTTTATAATATTTTTGTTTGGTTGCATATTCCATGTGCTGGCATTTACAAATTCGTGTATTTTATTACGTTAGAAGAATCGTCAGATTATTACTGATTTCCATACATTTCGTTACAACCCTTTGCACTCGGAGCTGTTTTAACGTGAAATCAAGGCACTTCTTCTGACCTAGGATATTTTCATTCTACACGATTTATATCATCTCATGGGTATAGAGTTTTTTACTATCACTCGTCCTTAAAGCAATTAAATTTTTAGCAGTTCCATAGATACAAGCATAGCGATGTAAAAATTCTTTCAAATAAGTGTTGCTTCAGAGTCACCATTCGAGTGCAAAGGGTTAATACTAATCTATAGACTGACCACATGATGGTATATTAATTGTACCGATTACACACGAGTAAAATATAATCTTCAGGGAATATGTGTTCTCGTTCAGTAAATGATGAATAAAATTTGATTGAATATAATTATTTCATTCTTAGAATTTCATTTGTGCCATTTATGCAGTTAATTTATGATATATTTCATTCAATAATCGTACTCCATCGATACACAATGAAAAGTAGAAATCGGAGAATACTCTTGATCTCACACGTTTAATTGTAACCATAAAAGTTTAACTATAAATCAATATTTCATAATTATGTTACTCGCAAAACTGCAGTATTCAATACTAATCTTACATAACCTTACTTCCCTTAATCAATATGTCCAATATTGTCTAATAAGTGCGTCGTAAATTCTATTGTACATCCATGCAAATAACCATCTTAACATTTTCATGTGCACTTACTGTCCGAATACACGCACGTCTACACCACTTACATTTTCCATCAACGAACAAGGACCTCGCCACACACGACCCACTTTTCCCCAAAACATTTCCCACATGGTTCCCACAAAAATAAATCGCCCTTAAATGAAACTGGACTACTTAAATTCTCTCTTAACCTTCCCCACTCAAAACCACAATCTCCATAAACAAATTAGGAACCTTCTGCAACACCATATCAACATTACCCTAGCATGTCGTCATATACGACGCATTTTCGCCTAAACATTTCCCACAGGGTCCCCGCAAACAAATACCCAAGAGGAGATCGTAATTCATCAGGGAGTCGTTCTGGCCGCCCCTAAATAAAACTGGACTACTTAAATTCTCCCTCAACCATAACCCCCTCAAAATCACGAACTCTACAAACAAATCCTTCTACAACACCGCATCATCATTACACCAAGATCTCGTCACATGCAACCCACTTTTCCCCCAAAAACATTTCCCACATGGTCCCCGAAAACAAATTGCGGAGCGGTCATAATTCATCAGCAAGTCATTCTGTCGGACCTTAAATGAAACTGGGCGCGCATCAGCGTCCCGTCGCTCGTACTTCATAAAGCGAAAAGAGATCCCCAAAGGCCGGGCAGTTACAAAGCTTCCCTCGCCGCGCTTTCTCGAAGCTCGATTCGCCTCGGCGCCCTTTTCACGAACCGTGTGCTGGGCGGTCCGGGAACGAATTACACGATGGGAAAAATGAGCGAAACGAGAGGGCATGCTGTCAAGAATGAACCAGGTAGAACCAGCGAGAAAAAGAGAGAGAGAGAAAGAATCATAGAGAAAACCAGAGATAGAACGATCGTGGAAAAGAGAGAAGCAGACATATTCGACAGGGAGGTACCTGATGGTTCGCAACGCGAGCGCCGTACATCAAACCGATGTGCAGAGACGAATTATACGCGATCTCTCATCGAGAGAAAGCAGCCCGCCGGGAAATATCGTTCGGCTTTTTCAACTATACTCAGAGCCGCGAAGAACCACCGAGGAAGAAAAAGTAGCCGGTAGGGGCTGCCAGGAAGTGCCACGGAATGCGAGCCTCGACGGAGATTCATAGTCCCGAGCGGAAACCGTCTTACCGACCCGCATGCTAAGCCTTTCTCAAACATTTGCACGGTCTGTGTGAAGAGGCGACAGCTAGTTTCTTGTACAAATATCTAGAAGATCCACAGGCCTCGCGCGTTCAACGCGTCTACGCGAAACCGGAGTCGAAATGACTGCGAAAAAGAAGGGACAGGACGAGAAAGGGACAGAGAGAAAGAGAGAAAGAGAGAGGGTTATCCGGATTTCGATATCCGATAGAAAGGTTGCGGGATCAGCTAATTTTCTTTTTACACAGATAGCTCCGGGAATAGGGACTGCCCCGTGGTCTGGGATCTCGATAAGAAACTCCGTGAATAAATCAAGAACGATATCGATCTATACGCGGCGACACAGTTCGTGAAGGACCCGGGAATCCTTGGAAAATAGAGGACGCGACGATGGCGGAATTATTTTCGAAATTTCTCTTTTTGAATTGGTCAGTAGTCGGCGGTCGATACTTTGGTTCGCAGGTTTTCGAGGAGAGCAGTCATTGTAGGATTTCGAAACCGTTCTTGAAGGATTGAACGTTTTGAAAGTCTTGAAGTATTGTGTATTTTGGAAGTCTTGAAGTATTGTGTATTTTAAAAGTCTTAAAGTATCGAATATTTTGAAAGTCTTGAATTTTGTGTATTTTGGAAGTCTTGAAGTATTGTGTATTTTGCAAGTCTTGAATTTTGTGTATTTTGAATGTCTTGAAGTATTGTGTATTTTGAAAGTCTTGAATTTTGTGTATTTTGAAAGTCTTGAAGTATTGTGTATTTTGAAAGTCTTGAAGTATCAAACATTTTGAAAATCTTTAAGTATTTGTACTTTGAAAGTCTTGAAGTATCGAACATTTTGAAGGTCTTGAAATATTGTGTATTTTGAACATAAAAATTTTCACGACGTTCAAAAATCATGAAACAACTATTACATATATAAAAAAAATTATTCTTTACAAACTATCCCATAGTTAATATTATTTAAATTCTCCTATCAACACCTTCCACAATATAGAAAATGAAGAACGTATTTAGGCCACCTTCGGTTGAACGCATATTGTCTCCTTGGCGTGAGAAGGTGTTGTACGATTATGTAAAAGCACGGAGAGAGAGGTTAAATTGCATTGGAGTGCATCGAATTGCGGACCCATGGCTCAAGTGAAAGACATATACGAGAACTGCTAGAGTGGCAATAAATGTCGATTAGTTGTTATGGAATGCATGGAAGGAGGAGAGTTATTTGAAAGCATACAAAACAGACAAGATGGTGCCTGCATGGAAAGAGCAGCTGCACAAATAATGTATGAAATTTGCGTGGCTGCGAAATACTTGAATTATACGTGAATATTACACATGGGGGTCTTAAAACATAAAATCTGCTGCATTACATATGAGATAATATTAGCGCGTTAAAACTCGCATTATGTTCTTCCTTACGAGCCTTACGGTACTCCGAGTATTATATTTTCGATTTATACAATTCTTA
Source organism: Agapostemon virescens (assembly GCA_028453745.1). NCBI lineage: Eukaryota > Metazoa > Arthropoda > Insecta > Hymenoptera > Halictidae > Agapostemon > Agapostemon virescens. Next base: position 7,247,369 of record CM052088.1, read on the forward strand.
ATTATCTATTTAAATACGCATATGTACGCTAAAATATAAATCCAAGTGAACCGCCTTTTCAATATTTAAAATAGTCCACCCCGTTCTCACAAATTATTTTTACTCCAATGTTTTTGATATGTTCGATTCTTTACATCTAACTCTGGAAACACTAATTAAAATCACTTCATATTTATTTTTACTCTCACAGTTATTAAAATTACAAAAATTATGAACCACCCCTTCTCGCAAGACGAAGCCCTAACTACACGTGCTAAACTATCACCCAATCTAAAACCATCTCGCATTAATTTATCGCGTAAGCACCTGTCACACGGAAAATACAACAATTTTCCCGACATCGATGACCCTACAACAATTATTCCCAAACAATTCCAAGACACTGGTCACCAATGACTCCAGCGCAGTTCGCATTAAAATAATTGCACCACGTGAAAACGTAATTCCACGAAGGTGTACAGTTTCCCCGTAGAATCTCGCGGGGAACTTCATCTCATTAATCAGAAATGTGGAAGGTGTCTGCAACAGTCTAAGAAGTTTATCAAAAAATAGTGCGCGGCCCCGTGACGAGAATATATCACCGGAAGTCGCGTTTATCCTTACGGTGAAACTTACGACTCTGTGTATAAATCCGACTGGTTCCTTTGCCTTTAACTCATGGCGAGAGAGAACAAGGAGGATGGCAAGCCGGTGAGTGACAGGCTGCAGAATTTCAAGGAACTTCCGCGGAAAGTTCCTCGTTTATCCGTGTGCCGGTCGTGCTCGACGTGCTCCACATTCTTTAACCGTGTAGACAAAGGCAACCGGTTAGCGTTCCGCCTGGGCCGTGTGTATGTGTGTGTGTGTGTGTGTGTGTTCCCGAATTAACGAGCTTCGCGGGGAGATTAAGGCTGGATGAAAGTTTTCAACGTTCCCTCTAATAATCCAACCCTCTCCCCTCGGCGAACTCGGAATTAATTCATCGCCGTGAACGGCTCTGACCTTCGACCCGCTCTACGCAGCCTTAAGGTTTCCCTTTCCTTCGTGTTCCGAGATAATCCCCGGCAAATCGCCTGGCTCAAAACTCGAGCTGAACCCGCCGCCGGAACTCCCGGCGAATCGCCGATTAATTTTTACTGCGATCTTTCGCGTGCCTTATTGACCTCACTCAATCTCCCCCTTAACCCAGATCCGTCTCCTAAAACTTTGTCGTAACACTGACCTAATCCCCGGAGACCCGACGCCGGTCCGACCGGTTAAATATCTGGACACGTTCTCACCTTACATCTCGACGAATCTCTCGAGGACTCTTGGATGAGAATGTACTCGCCGAGTTAAAAGACGATTCTTGGGAACGGGTAACTTTATTAACAGTGGGATCACTGGACCTGTCAAAATTAAGAGTTTTTTAGTTTTAATTGTGAGGGAAGCGATAGTGGTTGTAGAGTTATTTCTTTGGGGCAGAAATTAGTTTAGATGTGGGGAGAAGTTTTAACAAATTGATTCTTGCTCAAACTTGAGGTGTATACTAAAGTAGAATCGCAATGTTAATAGTGAGTGAAAAATTAAGTAAATTCATGGGACAGCAAAACGACTGGAGATACAATTAATACCGTTTGAGATACATTCAGGTATATTCACTAAATTGTAAAGTATAATGACATATATTCACAATATTGCAATACTTGCACTCGTATTTTTAGCACTTTTAGTACTCCTAGACAGAAAAGTGTATCGAGTTGTTGCAAGTTCATACAAAATAATTCAGAAAATCTAATTTAAGTTGATTCATAAAGCAATAAAACGAATTAATACATATTCAGACTCCTCTTGTATAAATTGAAATATATTCAAAATCCTCCGATATGAATTAAGGGACATTCACAAAATTACAAAGCAGGATAAAATGTATTCACAATGTTGCAAGACCTGCTTCCATATTTTAAGAGACAGAAAAATTTGTCAACTTATATTCGCAGATCTTGAATATACACCGAAGTGTGGTCACAATGTTGCAACTTCATAGAAAGTAATTCTAAAAGCAGCAATACCAATTTAAGCTGACTTACAAAGCAATGAGATCAATTAGCACATATTTCAATTCCAATATGAATTAAGGTACCTTCACAAAATTGCAATGCACGATAAAATGTGTTCACATTGTTGCAATAACCGTACCCCTATCTTAAGAGACTTCAAAACATATGAACTTATATTCTGTAATTTTGGATACACATTAAAATGCAGATTCACAAAGCAACGAATAAAATTAAGGTACATATTCCGACTCCGATATGAATTCAGGTACATTCACAAAATTGCAAGGCACGATAAAATGTATTCACATTGTTGCAATAACCGTACCCCTATCTTAAGAGACTGCAAAATGTATGAATTTTTATTCTATGATCTTGAGTATACATTAAAATGCAGTCTCATTGTTGCAAATTCGTAGAAAGTAATTAAAAAAGCAGCAAGACAAATTTAAGCTAATTCACAAAGCAACGAAACAAATTAGGACATATTCTGACTCCGATATAAATCAAAATATATTTTCATAATTGCAAATCACAATAAACTATTTTAGCAATGTTGCAAGACCCACACCCGTATTTTAAGAGACAGAAAAATATATCGTCTCATATTCTACGATCTGCAATATACGTTAAGCGCAATGACAACGATGCAAGCTCGCGCAAATTAATTCAGAGCATCGGCAGACCCGCGTGTATTGTAACGCGTAGCGAATGCAGCAACGAATCCTGTGGGTGCCATAATTTCTCGTCCGAAGAAAACGTCCGCAATGGCCATCAATCTTCTGCGCCTACAGCGTGTTACATATATTTCGCGCGGTGTTAACAGAAATGCAGCGGAATTGCAACAGTCTCGTGCGTGGATCGTGTCCCCGGGCGAAATTTCGCGGGAAGCTAACACGGTTGCATAATTTCCCTGGTCGAATGAACGCGACAAACTAATCGCACAGCGTGCCGGACTGAACGCGCGAGAAACTTCAGAGCGCGCCGTTATAAATTACGAAAGAGGTTTAACGTTCTTCCATCCACGATTCACTTCCGCATCATAGTGCGGATAGCTGCCGCGAATATATAACCCAACGGGGGTCCGATTCAACAGGTGCTACTGTAACATGCTAAACTATGAAGACTCGGAAGCAAGACGGTGTACGTACGCGCGTGTGTGTGTGTATGCGAAAAAGATCCACGTTAATGTCGGGGCGGGATTAAATTGAATGAAAGGCTTCGACAGAATTTCGCTCGTGTTCTGCAAAATTCTTCTCGGGCACAAAGGCCGCTGGACTTGTTACCGGACACTGCGAGAATTATTGTTCGACCTTTTCCCGGACTCTTTATTCAGCCCAAACTCCGCGGAAAATTAAACCGAGCTTGTGATTTGTGAAACGCTCTTTGAAGGGTTCCGGGTAGACTGCGGATTTTTCGGGAAAATAAAAATTGCCTGGCGCTAATTGCAATGCAGAATAGTTACGCAATCTTTAACTACGTCTTTTTTTAATTCTCTTAATGATGCGTTAACACTTAGCTGAACGATCGGGGAGATCTCCCTACTTTAACCCTTTGCACTCCAAGCAATTTTAATTCCTAACAGGAGATATCTTTCTGTCTTAGGATAATTTAACAAATTTGTTACCGTTAATCGTACGGCAACACTTGTTATTATTATTACAATTGTATTTTGAGATTAATTGAAAAGTGTTAGGCAGTTTACAAAATTAAATGTGCCACAATTTTACAATATAAACCAATGAGATATAGTACAATCTTAAATGACTGTCCAATATATATTATTGAGTAGCATCAATTAATGTGTCTGGTCATGATTCGCTCATTCTACTTCTCATGTATTTGGGAACACGATTGAAAATAAATTTAAAATGATACCTCGTATAAACAAATTTCTTATTGCTTATCACCGATCATTCTGCAAGATTCCTTATCGACTTGAGTCTGGCTATGACTTACGTATTCCACTTCATATAAATATGTACAAACAGTGCAAGTTGCATTTTCCCTGCATTCCTTCAATTTAATTTTTGACATAATGTCAATCTCTGTATATATGTATTTTAACCAAAACACATAATAATTTTTAAACAAATGCTGACTATAAAATGTCGAACAAACGAAGCGTTTCAAGAATGCATTTTAATTCTACTTTAAATATATTCAAAGTAATTCTAAAGTTAAAAAGAAGCCCTACAGTTCGGTAATTATTTCAAGACTAAATACCAAGACATTTTTAATTGATATTTGTGCTTTTCTGTTTCAATCGAATCTATTGAAATAATGCGAATATTTCTTAATATTATATGAATTATCTATAACATATTAATTTGTAAATTTGATACCGTCAGTCCCCAGGGACTGACACAGCATTCAATGTGGTAACCAGACAGAACCTATAGAACCTCAGCACCAAATAGCAGCGTCGAAATAAAACCGAATCTCGGACAAGCGAGAAGATGTTGGCGCTGATTCGACCGAAGCTCGCTTATTTCCACAGAGATTCTCAAAGCCGAATCAGTATGGTAATTCCGATAGCCATGATCCACCTTTTAGCCTCCCATTAATCTTCCTTCCGTATTCCGTGGCTCGTCCGTGGCCGTAATCTCGTGACGTTCGTCGATTAAATATAAACAAGTGCCGGTCGGATGTCAAAGCGGATGAAAAGCTCCGAAATAAAACCCCGAAGGCTTGTGGGAATCAATTAACTTGGACAGCGCTGATGAAATGTTTGCGCGTCGTCGCCGATACTCGCTGATACACACGGTTTGCAACGCGGCGAGGACGGCGGAAAGAGGGGCTTCCGGTTTCGCTGAAACAGCGTCGACATTACCATAAACTGATTAATCGATCCGAAATAACGTACGCAATAACGAAACAATTTGCACCGGCCATAAATCAAACTCATTACCATATTAATTTGAGGCGGCCAACTGAAACGTTGCCCGGCATCGATGGGAGCACGTCGAACGCCGGACGAGGCCGGCTTTATTACTACCGGGCGCGACACTCCGAATTTTTAATACGCTTAACTAATTAATTTCCTCCTTCCCTTCCCCTTACCTACCCACGCCTCATCTTCCTTCTACTTCTGCGGCTGAAAACGCTTTCGCCGGTTACACAGACAACGGCTTTTGTATTTTCGCACATTTGCACATTTTCGCTTGGTAAGATCCGACAACGAATTATTCAATCTCGCCGAGTTTCCGATTCGATGTTCTGACATCACACAGGCGAGGAGAAATTTGCGCCCCTACTACGGCGCGTGCTTACGCAGAAATTAACCCTTTCGCTAGTCTCAACGAGATATTCCACAACTCTGTCTTGAATCGTCTGGTCGTCGTGTCTGGGTCTGTGCCACGATTGGGAAGTACCCTGTCAATTTTGGAGATGTTTTTGGGCACGTTGCCGTGAGCATCCTATACGAAGGTAGCACGGTGATATGTGGTATCTTCCTTCTCGGTATGCATACAATGATACTGAACACCCGGGTCGCATAATAAACTATACTTGAGGAACCTATCGGGTCTGTAAATATGAAACAGGAATTTTCTCATACGTAGTGCTGACTGTCAATGTAGCTACGGTTAAAACTGCATCGTCGACGCCATTTTCTTGCATTGACATCTCATACAGATTTTCAATTTACGACCATACAATTTTCATACAACAGCATAGTTGTTAACATATTGAGCGCCGGCGATATATGAGCCATTTAATTAATCATGAACTCATTTGCTTGTTTCTGAAGAATGAGCAGCTAAAGAAAATATTTGAAGCATTATACGTTTTCGCAAAATAGTATATATTTTGATTGAATATTCGTCATGTAGAATGTAATAGAAAGAAAATCGTTCAAGCTTTCGGATTCAATTTAAGTGACAGACTTACGAAACCCGCACTGTCAATAATTATTAATTATTAATTAATGTTAATAGCGTTGAACATATTGCCTCCAAAAGAGGAACAGTGTGTTTGCAGAGGCTTCCATAAATTGTCAGAGACAATTTCGAAAGTATAGCATAGTTAGCGAATCGAAAAAGTTTTCGAGATGCAAGTGGAGATAAATCTGAACTTGTAGAAAGGATAACACTCGCCTGCAGAAAATTCGACTTCTAAAGGAAAGGAGTTTTAACCCATTTTATGTTTCAAATGAAAACGTTTTCGTAAGAAGAAATTCCCGACAAAAAACAAGGAGAACGAATGCTAATGGTGAAAGCTGCACACAAGCTGTTCTTGAATCGATGAATTATGGATGCAAAGTGTTTATGCATAGTAAAACTTTCTTAATATAAATTCTAGACGTCATTGAACAGCGATTTGTTGCATCGAAGTTTAATACTAGAACTACCGAGCACTAAACTAGCCTAATATACACTGGTTTATAATAATTACAAGGTTATAAATAGAAGCTTGCAAGATTACACATTTTGTACAATTTTTACAATGTCGATTTATTATTGTGGAAGCTAATCAGATTATAATATCAGGTGAGAACTTATGCAGTAACTAATAATTCTCTTTAATAAGTAATACTGATACTTTAATAAATAAATAATACTGATATTTTAATAAATAAACACTGACCACTTCTATAAATGAAATAAATGAAATTTGTCTGAAGTACATTGCAGAAGAATTGAATATCGCAATTCACGCGTTATCTTAAATCATTATTTTTATAAATAATATTCTTCTATTATGCATTCGATACGTTTTGTGTTCAGACTGATAAAATATTGATTAAAATATAATTGAGAATATTCTCTGCATTTCTTTTATTATTAATAAAGTGTTGTCGTTTAAATCACAAATGAGATCACGTACTTTTCAACTATAATAAAAAGATCATTTAAAAAGTTTTCGTGAAAATATTGTTATAATTGCATTAACCGTGAAAGCAAAGTAGCTTAGAACGAAGGTAGAAGCCGGAATAATATTAAACTACAGTTTGGATTGAAACGGTTTCTCGCCTTCGTACTTAATGCAAATGTATAAATATCCGCAGTCTAGCAACAATTACTTGGCAAGGTTCCACGAGCAATTCAAGCACCCTCATAAATTGAAGATAAATAATAGAACCAGTAACAAGAAGCGTACTGCGCTCCGTAACACGTGGGCTTAATTTCTGAGACGTACTACTGGCACACAAAATTATCCAACGATATAACCATCTGCGGCATAAATGCGCATAACGAACCGGTTAAATTATCCAAACGACCCGACGGACGATTAAAACAATGACAAAGATAAAATAAAATTGTTGCATATTTGCAAGTGATAAAATAAGAATACGACGGGGAAAAAAATATACTAGAAATATATAGAAATACAATACGTTGCGCTGAAACGAAAATACAATACGCAAATATTACTTTTGTGTTTCGTATTGTTTCCTGGTCGTTCGATACAATTCTCTAGAAATATTTTTAAACATACATTTCTATGACATTCATTGCAAAATAAATTGTTTTATATTCCGGGCAGTATCTTTTCTGACAAAACGCTTCGGTGAAATTCATTTCGAGCGTCTCCATTGATCGGAGATTTTATTTAAATATTTTCTAAAAGAGAAATACTTTTGAAATTCTCAATGAAGGAGATCTGCCATTTGATGCTGCCACGTATAAAGCGCCAGCCTATATATTTTCGGCGAGCACCGAAGCGAAATTATAAAGGCGAAGAAATGCGATATTCCAGAAGGAAAGCGTATCCCCTTCTCAATCTTTTGTTAAATTTCTTTGAACGGACAGGCTCCAATTAAATTGCACCCTGAAAAGCCGGTCATCTTGCTTCTTCTCTCTCATTATGAAAATTCCCCGGCGTTATGCAGATTGGTTCATTACAGTCCCAAATCAGGTAATACATTAAACATTTCTGAAGCCTCGTAAAACCGACCAGCGTTCGCGTATTGAATCAGGGTGATGCGAAAAAAACCAGCTGCCGCAAGAAACAAAAATTATTCGTGCTCGTTCAAGAAATTCAATCTCCGGGGGAAAAATTAATTTAAACAGTCAACGCGTTGAATGTATTAATAACGAGTACAGGGAACATTAATAAAAAGAAAAGAAGTTGGTTTCGGTGTACGAGCGAAAATGTGACTGATTTATATCTACCGGCGTGCATTTGATTTTTAATGTCCTTTAATTAAAATTTCACAATGCCGAACGAAGAATATTTCAATCAATTTCTTTTAATAACCAACGCAATTTTAATTAGCTATTTATTAAATCGTCATGGATAACGTACGCTGACAATGTGAAATAGGATTACTATTTGAAAGAAGATTTTTATATTCTCTTTCATTAAAGTATGATATACTGTAAATTATTCAGTATGCAGGATAGTTAAAAATTTGTGGGGTGCCAGAAGACTCGCGATTGCACTGAAAATGTATGCGTTTATAACTGAAGCGAGTAGATAAAGTGGCAAACGGAAATTTAAAAATATTGAAATTGAATTAAAATTAATTTTTAACTTCGTGGAATGATAAAATGAACATCAGTGGTAACAAAATTAAACGCCATGGTGTATAAATGTTATTAGCATTAAAATTGCTGGTGTATATTGTACTATAAAAATGCCAAAATTTAATTTATTTAGACTATTTACAATTTTTATTATAATATAGGAATGAATACAGAAATTTATTGAATTGATTTCTGTGAAGGTAATTTTATAATTTCAGTAATTCTAAAATAAGAAATCTGAAAATGTGATTTGATCCACTGTGGTAGATTCAACATTAAGAGAATGAATAAATTTCATCGTGGTGTCTGCTGCTCGTAGTCGCTGCAAAACACTTTTATTTTGCATCATGACACGACTATTTAAAGAAATGTCTCCCGTTATTATTGGCACAGGACATGCAAGAGTCGAAACAATTTTAATGAAATCGAGTGAACGAAGTGGCGACTAGCACGTAAAATATGAAGTCACGTTTCGAAGTACTGCGAAGCACAAACGAAGCGTAAAATTGTAGCCCGGGCCCGTCGAAAAATTACCGTCGAAGGAGTCATCGAAAATTCCGTCACGCGATACAGAACAGATACGGCCCACATTCTCATTTCCGATCGTCCCGGAAAGATACACGAAACCCTGGAATTGCGTTTCCCGATTCGACGAACTTCTTGGTGAAACCGGTGACCGAAACTTTCATCGATACTTATAAAATACGCCGAGAGATTATATTCAAATGCTCGCTCAAATGAAACCGAGAAATGAAGAGATCCTTTGAACTGCCGATTAGTTTCCTTTTCCTCCAATATTGTGGTCTTCATTCCACTTTTCTGTAGAATGAAAACTTCTGCATTTATGAATTTACATAATGTTCGACTAACGGAAATTTGACACACAGTTTTAACCACTGTGCTGTATTAAAAAGAACTTTGACAATATTTCTTTGAAATATTAAATCTGCAAAGATTATTTTATTTTAGATAATTTATTGAACTACGATTAAAGTCCTCAGCTACTAATGATATAATTTATTATGAAATAGTTTATTGACTATTAAATAAATACTGATAAATCAAACATCAACTGCGAATTCTTAAAGATTTTAAAGTTATACAAGATTTTATACAAGCAGAATGGACACTAGAATTAATTAATTTAATTTGTGTTGTAAAAAGATATTGCAAATGGTAATATTGTAGTTTTTAGAAAATTAGTTCAGATATACACGAAGTGAAATAAAGAATTGTAGTTTTATCATAGTGTTATAGTAAGTGTAGTGAGAGACAGCGTTTACGCTGTAGTGGTTTTATTAAATTTGCAATGATTGTCTGACCAGAGGCAAACCACTTCCACTCACGCTTTAATATCTTATGTGTTTCTGGCTTTTGTACGTGCCTGGTTATCCACTCCCATTCAATTTTGCATACTGAACCTGTTGCATTAGCTTTGTGCACTTGTCTGACCATGTACGAACCTTCACCCCTTGCTCTCGTACATTTCATTTATTACCACGATATCCGGAGACTATTCCCTACAGTTTCATGTTTCACGTTTCCTCTTACGACATATTAAATGTCCGGCTGTCAAACGTTCATGTCCACTTATGGTATTTTATAAAATAAATAAAATAGTTAACTGATTTACAGGTTCACGAGACATTTAAAGCGATGCAAAAAATCTAATAAACATTAATCTTACAGGTGGAAACCGTGAAAAAAATATACCTAACGTCTAAAAGTAGAATTATACTACGTTCGTAGTACACGTCGAGCAACGTCCTGTGCACGTCTGATTAAAGACAACTTACTTCACTGTGCGACGCAATTCGTTTCAAAATACAGTCGCTCACAAAAGTGTTCGGACACTCTTCAAACCTAAATAACCTTTCTAAGATTGGACCAAACGTGTTGACTTTTCTTGAGCAATTAGTTGCATTCATTTAATAAATGATATGCAAAATGAATTTTGTAAATATTGGAATTGGTATTAATGGAATTACATGACCAATAAAAAAGAAACTTTTTAAATATTTTTTAAATACTTTATTTGAGCCACGTACTAAAAATTTTAAACACCCATATTGTAGACATATGATAATTATACAAATGCAGAAAACTGGGTCAGTTTCTGCTTAAACTACAAAAATTCTTACTTCCAATTTATTAAATAAATTCATACTTTAAATTTTCATTATAAGATGAAATAAAAATGTTTTAAAAAATGCCTTTGCTACTTTCCCCGCGTAATTTCTACCAATTAGAATTACTTCAAAATTATTTTTGCATATCATTTAGTAAATCAATGCTTCTAGTTGTTCCAGAAAAAGTCAAGACGTTTGGTTGAATTTTGAAAAAGTTATTTAGATTTAAAGAGCGTCCGAATACTTTCGTGAGGCACTGTACATGTTTACCCAAACTATAATAATTTGTAGTTACATAAAGTGTTTTGCTACGTCTTTCAATGGGAACCGAAACTAACATGAACGCGTTTACGTTTGTGTTCCAGGTTCAATAAGCAATATTGACGGCGCCGAGTATCACTGCAATAAAACTGCAGTGCGAAAGGTCATCAGCGGAGTCGTCGGTGCCGCCAGCTCCGTCACATCCATCCAAGTGGCGAACCTTCTGCGACTTTTCCGAATACCTCAGGTACGTGCTGGGAATCTCGGATACCTTCCAGGGCGTTTCACGATTCGCCTACTTTCCAATCTTACACACAGTGATTCGGAAATCGCGTCGACACTTTTTCGAAAGGCGCCCAGATTTCGGAATAAAATGAATTTTCGAATATATATAATTCTAGGGTGAATTTTCTTGTTTAATAACTAAAACCGATGAATATTATTTTGCAAATTTCTACTCGCCTTGTGTGGACACGCCCTTTCAGTAATTTTACACAATTTGCAACATTGGAAAAATCGTCGAAGTTTAGAGAAATTGTAATTTAAAAGAGAACGAAAATGGCGCAACTGTGTTCCATTTCAAGTAATTTTAACAATTATGCTTCTAAAGAATACGAAAAATCTAACTTCAATCGATTTATACACAATCGCGAGTCACACGCGCGGGACTCGTACGTAAGGCAATATTTCCGGCATAAATAAAGTAAATGGGAGCTATAACTTGCAACGATTGTTAATACCGTATTTAAAAATTATTTCTTCGCCACCGAAGCTACGTAGAAACGCATAAAGCATTTTAATCAAGTAAATTCGTTCAGTGGTTTAAGTAGAAATTCCAATGGTCGCTCTGTAAGTGCACTTCACTCCGAGCTGTACCAGATATGGTTGACCTGTACTACTGAAATCAACCTATAAAATATCTACATGCTTGAATGAAAACTCACGGCGTAACAGTTACAGTTCTAACCGATTGTTCTTCAACAATTAATCACTTTAACTAAAATGTATTATAAAATCTCCATAAAAAGTCGAAAACAGAATTCGATAAAAAAATGTTTTAATTTAACGTGAATTAATTCCGCAGATTTTTAACATTTTTATTCGGTCAATATCTTTGCAAACACAATCCACCAAATGGAACCGAGAGCTTTTCAACCTAATTCGGAATCGGCAATTACAATTTCCTATAACGGTATATTTGTTAACCCTTTTGCTCCGACGGACGTTCATATACGCCCTCGAAGAATGAACATTCATATACAAAGAGCATATATAACTTTTATTTCATACTTCACATGAGATACTTTTCTTATAATAGTGGTGATTAAAAGCTTTAAACGAATTTATAAATCTAAAATAAATTTTGTTAGTTTAATTTTAATAATTCACAGGCAAAATACTCAATTTCTGCCCTCGTGACAATACGTTGAGTTTTAAAGTATTTAATTTGTTAGACCCATTATCAAAGCATGGGGAAAAGAAAATTTAGGGGAATATTTTTCACGAGTGATAGTGGACACGATTCCACGTCCTTTGAATCATCCTCAAGCAAATTGAAGGATGTAGAAGCTAAAAGAATATTTAGTAAAATGATATTAATAAATATAATAAATATCATTATAAAATTTAGAGATCAAGAAAAGACTTTTAGTCTCACTCAGTAATGCGCTCCGTTCACGAGCGTAGCGAAAGGGTTAAGTAAACATAAAACACAGAACGAGAGGGAAACCGTTGTTTCGAAGAACCGCGCACGATTTGGGGATTATATAAATGTACCATCAGAGACTATAGAGGGTAAGAGTAATTCTTCTTACTCTCGGGTATCTTGATGGAAGATCAAATAATCAGCAAGGCTTATCTGGACGAGCGATCCTAGTCAATCTACCAGCACGGAAATACTTATGAATCGTTCCCGATTCGCAATTCGTTGGTTCTCGCTGGAGGGGCTAATAATCGAGGTAATACGTAGCGGTGGTTTCGCGAGAGATTCATCATTTCGCGTGATCATGTCCGCCTATCCAGGGTGCTGCGATTTAATCGGAAAGTTTCGTATAAGGCGGCGAAACTGCCTCGGCTGTCCTCGAGAAGGAATCCTTCCCCCTTTCGGTTTCCGAAAGAATGGGAATACTAAGCAGCGAACTGTGAACACTTCCCGTTCCCGCGGAAACCACGGCCTCGAATCGTTCGACTGCGAAATCGTCTTCCTTGCCAGGGCCGATCCTTATCCCCCCGCAACGCTCTCGATTCAATATATCGAGAGCAAAAGATGATGGAATTTTTAATTTCGTTCATCGACCGAAGTCTCGACCGAGTCGGGAACAAGAGAGCCTCTGAGCTTCGATAGAACGATTATACGAACTGTTGCAGTTTGTCCGGATCGATACAATTCTCGACAAATGCCGTAACCGTGCTGCTAATTGCGGCGACTATGAGAAAACCGAAACGTGACTGGAGAGGAGATTCGAAGACACACTGCTCGCACGTGATCTCGTATAAATGGACGTATAATGATCACGGGCTGCATGACGCCGTATGGCGATGCTCGGAAGCGATAGATCGTATTTGAGAGCACGATAGCGATTCGAGCGTTTTCGGTTTTAGTTGAAAGATTTTCTGTTGAAGCGGTAGAGACGATGGCTGACCAAAATTGTGATATTTCACTTGTTAATCATTTGTGTCAGTGTTAAAAGACACATTGATGATTTTAGGGAACGATGAGGTTTGTTAAGGGTTTCATAGTGAATTATATATAGCGTTTTCTATTTTAGTTTGCATGGAAGATTTTCTTTTAAACCGGTAGAGATGATGGCTGACTGCAAGTTGTGCTATTTCACTGAGGGGATAATTTGTGACAGTGCTAAATGACACATTGGTGATTTTAGAAAACGATAAACTTTGTTAAGGTTTGCACAGTGAATATATATAGCGTTTTCTATTTTAATTTGCTTGGAAGATTTTTTATTGATCCGGCAAAGACAATGTCTGACCAAAATTGTGATATTTCACTTGTTATTCGTTTGTGTCACTGTTAAAAGATACAGTGGTGATTTTAACGTTTTTTATTTCAGTTTGCCTGAAAATATTTTATTTAACAAGTAGATGCGATGTCTGACCAAAATCATGATATTTTGCTTGTTAACAGTTTGTGTTGGTGTTAACAGATACACACTGGTCAATTTAGAAAACATTCAGCTCTATTAAAGATTGCATAGTGAATATATATATGGTTTTCTATTTTAGTCTGCCTAACAAATTTTTATTGAGCACATACAATGGATGTCTGACTAATATTGCATTTGTTTCACTACTTGGCAAACTGGTTCAACGTAATAAACAATTATCATTGCAGTTGAAGAATGAATATATATATAGTGACTAAAATTACCATTTTCTATTTCTTTTTCTCCATATTGAATGTAAGAAATGTCTGACAAAATCTGTATTTATATCACTAGCTGACAGACCAGTTCAATATAACAGACATATATTGCCAAAAAGATGATTTTAAATACCATATACGAATATTTTTGTTAGAATTAACAATTTTATAATAAATAACAATTGTAGAATATAATTTTATATTATGTCACTAGTATTTTGCATGTCCGTTAACGTTCACCACATTTAAATTGAAAATGTACCCTACAGAGTTGCTAGAAAACTAGTAACATTGGTTTAAATTGTGTTCATGAACCACGCATAGCAAGACGAGAAGTTTCTCTTACAAGCATACAACAGTATGCTGAAGTCAATAGACCCTTTCAGTGCTCGAACACGGCCTTTGAAGGTTTTTAATGTAGTTTCGTAGTGTCTGAGGGGTCGCGGATATATTGTCTGTCGGTGAGTTTGAAGAGGAGTAGGTAAATTTTCGACTGACAAAGAGAATTACGTCGGGTTAAACAGCAGTGCTTGAAAATTACTAGTCAAAGGGGGTCTGGTTTGTGTGTAGTCAGACGCTCATTAGGCATCGCACGATGTGAATGGAATATAAGATGGAAAGACGTAATAAGATTTAGTGAAGTCACGTAGAGAGTGGATTTGGTTGAGCTGGATAGAATGGTAGAACTGTAAAGAGAAAACCGAGAGAAACAAACGCAATATTCCAGAGAAAAGAAGAAACGTCTGCTTACAGTAAGACTACAAAGCAACGTGTCTGGTAGTCGAAAGAAATCAGAGAATTCTCTGACAAGGAAAAGAATGATTGCATATGGTCAAACAACATATACTATTTTCAAAATCCACGTACACCATGCTCGCATTGAATCGTCAAACTAATAGAACTAGCTAAAATTATGCAGAAAATATATTTCAAATTCTATTTCGCTTTTCATTAAATTTTCTGCAAATAAAATATTTCTGTATTAACAATCTGAAAGGTAAACTAAAATATTTTTAGTGATCTAAGACAAAACGAAATATTAAAATGCCAGAAACCATAACACTATTCTAAATTGTTTATTCATTTTCTCGTGTAGTATCACTCCTTCAAATAAACCTCCCGTTATTGTAATAACTAAATGGAATACTATTATAAATAGTAATTCTAATAAATAAATTATTGCATTTTTAAAAGTGCACGTATGATTCCAGTAAAAATACACTATTCCATGTTCGTAATCGTATTTCACCCAGCTCTGCAGTCCACTCGCAAATAGCATGAAAAAGCGTTTACCAAAACGATTTCAATACAGTTTCCACAAAATAAAATTTTCTGCCAAGTTAATTCGCTTTCAGGCGGATCGTCGAGTAATTACATTAAATAAATTTAAATAAACTCTTTCGGCGTTACATTTCCACGGACCATTTGTATATATTCGTCGTGCTCAGAGGCGATTCGGACGGTTACGTTTGAACAAAAAATGTAACCTGGGGCGACCGTGGATTCGCAAGCGGATTATATATAATTATATGAGAATGATAAACGGCGGTTATTGTATATCAAACAGGGTTTCGGTAGAGAAGCATCTCAAGCGGGGCATTGAAGGGCTGACAGAGCGAGAATGACGAGGACAAGAATGAAAGCCGCGAAGCGTTCGCGAGATGACTTCTTACGCCGCCGCGAATTTTCATTTCACGGCGTGGTTCTTTGACGCGTCGCTGTCGGTGTTATTGCAAATAAATATTCGCTCCAGTTCACTTATCCGCTAACGGTGAAGAAGCCGGGGTGGCAGACGATAAGCACCACCGACGCTGTTCTTCGTCTTGATGCCGTCGAAAGCGTAGCGATACGCGGCGGCTCGTTACTCGCGACACGACGGAGCATGAAGGGAACGCGCGAAGAAAGGAATGCAAGGAAGGTCGAGATAACTTTTCAGACGCTCGACCGTGATAATTGCATGTCTCGATCGCCGGAATTAATCGCAATAGAAAGGGAACGTAATAAACAATTATTTTGCACGTTTCTCGAAGTCCCGTGAAGCTGTCAGAAATTAAATTTTAAATTTCGCTACTGCGTTCTACGTGTCACTTGGACGGAGACATTGTAGGGAATACTACTTCCAACGCTGACAGCAATTTTTATTGCGGATCAACAATGCATTCGCAATAATATTGTCTCATAATGTTGTTACAAATTGGAATGTAAAAATAGAATTTTAAGCTTCTTTAAGTTTCAGTAATGCGAGTCGACTTATTTTCTATGCAGTTGCAACATTGTGACCATACTTCTGTGTATATTCAAGATCATAGAATATAAGTTCATATATTCTGCAGTCTGTTAAGATACGCGCACGGTTCTTGCAACATTGTTCAATACATTTTATCGTATTTTGCAATTTTGTGAATGTGCCTTAATTCGTATCGAAGAATTTTGAATATATTTCAATTTATACAAAACCAGTCTGAATAAGTTCTAATTCGTTTTACTGTTTTATGAATCAACTTAAATTAGTCTTTCTGGATTATTTTGTATGAACTTGCAACATTGTGACTATACTGCGACGTATACTGTAGGCCTGAGAATATAATTCGATACACTTTACTGTCTCTAAAATTACTTGTGCAAGTATTGTAACATTGTGAATATATATCATTATAATTAGCAATTTTATGAATATACCTCAATGTATCAATTTAAGTTATTAAACTTATGGGAACTAATAGCTTTATGGTTTAAACAAAACCTTTCTTTAAAATTTTCTTGCACAACTATATTTCCCATTGAAAAACACACGACTTAAAAATAGAATTGAAATTTTTTCGACCTCTGGTTTTCGAGATATCTCAAAAATACTCCAATTTTCAGGGCTGTTTTCACCCCTTCAAAGTGAATGATTGCCGATAAAAAAAGACAAGTATGAAATATTTTTCAAAGAACTATAAGCTCTCATAAGTTTCATCGAAATCGGATTTTCGCATCTGAATACGTTCCCTTGTTAATTTAACAGAGATGTTACCGTATAAATGCTACTTAAAACGAGTTTTAGTATTTCGTAACTGAAAATGACCATGTTTCAGACGACATGGGGAATGTTTTTCTTAGTTAAAACAAACGAATTCAGTGTCTGTAATCAAGGTCGTTCAAGGTCACATCCATAGCACCCACACAGGATTTAAATTAATTCTCTATGAATTATGATAAAGGGTTGCGTATACGTGAATGTTCCAACTGTTGAAGATACGCATCAGCACAGATCGAAAGATTCTATAGCAATTAAATTTATGAATATAGAAAATTAATCCTCCCTATATCTCGAGGGAATTCAAGCCATTTGAATGAATTTCAGAAACGTTACGCAGTTTTTTAGAGGGTGTACTTAAGTAGCTATTCGTCATTGTGTGTATCCGACACGGTGTTTTCAGAGCGTTTGAGTTCTACTTTGTTCACGGCAAAGGAACGCGGTAACGGATTTCAGCTTACGCGGCCTGGTTCGTTTTTTTCTTTCTTTTTTTTTATGTATGTAATCCTCTGCTAGTCGGCAGCGAACGGATAAAAAGAGAGGCTAAACAAAAGGAGGCAACGCGAACGGGGCCGTACAAGTTGCTCGCGTGTACGCCTGCTGCTCTTGTATTATTAGTCGTCGGTGATAGAAAGAAAATCTCCAGCAAGAGGCTCCCATTCTTCTCGAATGGGGCAGTAAATAGGAAATTATACGAATCGCGGTATTTTATTTCACGGTTCCTTTCTTTTTCTTTGTCGAGTCGCGTATTGACGCCACTGAAACGTTTGACTGCGTTTTTTCAATGAAAAATCATGTTACGGAGGCTGATAGCACTGAACTCTTTCATTTCGCTAGGGAACCAACGAGTTCTATGACTAGACACGTAGTTCAGGATTCTTTTCAGTTTTATGCGAACGTAGAAGTTTCGAAATTTGGCTGCTGTCGATTTTGGTAACAAAGTTGTAACAGTGGCTTTGGAGTCGTAATGGAAACGTTCATTCTTCAAGTGCAACTATTTTATTGCTACTGCTCTTACGTGCTTGATTGTTATTTACTGTTTGAGACTGGGAGTGATAATTGCAACAATTTTTAAGTGCTTTACAATTATTTATTTTTTAAGGCTGGATATAAAAATTGCAACTATTTTGAAGTACTTGACAATGATTTACTATTTGAGACTGAACGTGAAAGTCTCAACAATTCTTCAGTGCTTGATAATTATTTACTACTAGAGACTAAACATGAATGTTGCAACTATTTTTAGGTACCTGTGTTAATTATTTACTATTTGAGACTGAACGTGAAAATTACAACTGTTCTTACGTGTTTGATAATTGTTTACTGTTAAAAGCTAATCATGAACGTAGCAAATGTTCATAGATATTGATAGTCATTTACAATTTGAAACTGAACGTCAAAATTGCAACAATTTTTATGTGCTTCACAATTATTTATTTTTTAAGACTGAACGTGAAAATTACAACTGTTCTTACGTGTTTGATAATTATTTACTGTTAAATGCTAATCATGAACGTAGCAACTGTTCATAGATATTTGATAGTTATTTACAATTTGAAACTCTGACCTGAAAATTGCAACAATTTCTAATGCACCCAAACCTTTTGATTAAATGCACCGTAGAACGTTTTAAAGCTACAAAATCGTACCGAAAACTTAGCCAACTGTGAACGTACTTTCGGTGTTAAAATTTAATGGCGCAGTCGCCACTGTGGAAACGGAACTGTTGCAGGAAAGGGAAACAGCCGGACGTTTCCGAGGTGATTCTGCCAGTGGAATCTTAAAATTACGCATCGTCGACGCCGGAAAAGCAAGAGAGAATCCTCGTGTCTGGGATTAAGTGGGGTGGAAACAACTGGGGACTTC
Organism: Agapostemon virescens; assembly: GCA_028453745.1. Lineage (NCBI taxonomy): Eukaryota > Metazoa > Arthropoda > Insecta > Hymenoptera > Halictidae > Agapostemon > Agapostemon virescens. The sequence goes on from CM052088.1 coordinate 7,266,508, forward strand.
ATCAGTCCGTCGTTGCGTCCTTGCCGAGGATCTTCGCTACTTTAGTCCACGTAGATTGGCCCCGATCTTCATCTACTTTTAGATCTTATGTTCATCTACTTTCGGATCACGGAATTATTTTCCAACGGCTGCTGCTACCAATGTTCTTACACTTTCAATTTCGCCCGGTTCTACTTCCAATTTCGCCCCAGTTTCTGTCCCGATTTTGATCTACCCTCATCTACAGTCGCATTCTACTTGGAATTCCAACTTCGGAATGCCTTCGGCTCTAATTTCAGGGTGATCGCAATTTAGGTCAGTGCCAGAACTACTTTCGGTTTCGAATTCAATCGGTTTGCCGTCCCGGACGATCAACTCCGCGTTAACACTTCTTTCCTTTTACTCATTTTCGCGTGGTTCAGATCTCTCTGATCTAATTTTAATTCGTACCGTTATCCACATTCGGATGGAAAGTACAATTTCAGTGTTCTCTGCAATCGTTCTTCTTGCCATTTTTATCTTGACTTTTATCGAGCTTCTGTTTCTACTTTTAGCTACTTTTAACTCTGAACTAGATCTACATTAGAGAATCAGTTTACACAATTCTAAATTGGAATACTTTTCTTATTATTATTTTGGTTTGCTTTAAGTTGTCACTGTAATCTATTTTCAGATCAGTTCGAACACAGTCTGAAAGTAAACTTATTTTTATAGGTAGCTAATTTTGTTTAAGTGACAAATTTAATATTTTTAATTTTTAATTTCATTTATTTGTTAATTCGGAGTTTCAGCTTGTTTTCTTTCCAATTGCAATTTATTCTCGGGTTTGTCTTCAATGTAGTTTCAGTTTCAATTTCATCTATAGATTTCAACCTAATTGGAACATTTAAATTATTATTCCTATCTATTTATATAATTTATATAATTTATGTAATTTATATTTAAAGGTTCTATTTTTAAATACTGTTAGATAAACAGATTCTTTTTCGACGCACTTTCTTAAATTCTAAAATAAATTTATTTCATTGCAATTAGATCTCTGCACTAATTTTAACTATGCAGTTATGACTTGTTGCAAATGTGGACAACTGTAATTAAATTAATTGCATTTTATAATTAATTGATTGTGATTTTGCACATTCACGATAAACGAAAAGAAAGTGTTTAATTGTTTTAATTTCAACATTGATATATTGAAATTCTCATTCTTCGTACTTAAAGCAGAACTATAAGAAGCTGACCTCTGAACACCCAATAGTAGAACAGAAGAAAAGAAAAACAAGAAGTCCAAGGAAAAAGCTCCGCACTCTTTGTTCTTCCAACTATTTCGACATCCGATACATTGCATGTGTCGAACCGTGATAGATAACATGTTCGAAAACTTCTCAATCTATACTTTTATCAGTTCGAGTATTGGCTTAGGTCCGTTTTATCGGATATTATGTCGCAGATGTAATATCGTGTCAATATTTTCACCTAGCAGACAATGTTTCCGGGAAATAAGCTCGAAGATAAGCGAGCATTTTATTGGATATCGCGAACAGCAATAATTCGACGGTATCGATGGGAAATTGCATCCCTGCCTTACTGCCTTAGATACTACCGTGATTTTTTTGGTGGAATTACATGCTTGTCGTTGTACCCCCCTCAAACGAGATTCTTGTATCAACGTCGTGAGAACTCTCGCTTATATCACAGTGTATAGTTTGTTGCAACGTTATAGTGATTTTTCAGTCGAATAAAATGCTTCTAATTGTATCGCGAAACGAGACTGTCGCATAAACGTTGTATCAAATCTTGAATTAACAAATTGTCTTACTTCTATCACAGTTGAAAGTGTGTAGCAGAAGTTTGATGAGAAAGTTAGTTGTTGCATAATAAATACCAGAGATCTGCATAAGAAAAATATCGTTAAGTGGACTTTGGAATTATACTACCCGAGTTTCTGTAACTTCATTAATTACTGAAATTAAATTATGGAAATTCCTTGAATGGTCATTAGTCATTTAATTATCACTATGATCGATGCATAATCATCGCGCAATATAATATGAAACACTAAACAATGTATGAAATAATACATTAATTAAGGAAGCAGAATAATTAATTATGAATGAATAAAATATCTTCATTTCATTAATACCATCGTAATTAGATATATTATTCTTCCAAGCTAGGTTCGTATTTTTTTACCGATAATTCTACGAGACAGAACGATGTCAAATAATATTTTTATTGAAGACAACAACGTTAATTACCAAACTAATTAGCTCAGTCACAAACAAGAAGTTACAAAAATTCGATAAAACAAAAGAGTGAGAAAAGGGAAACGGGTGAGCCTGTAGTCAGACGCGAATACAAAGGTTTAGTTAAACCGGTTGTCCCGTAATTAAACAGACTCCTGCTTCCTCTGATACAGATGTTAGTTCATCAGAGAAAAAAAGTTAAACCTATGATACTCATTAAACAAAACCACAAAGCTTCGGTCGAAATTTAACAAAATTTCTACGTAGTCGAAAACAATTTCCCACCGTCAAAATTAAATGAAATCCTAGTGTTACGAACTTTATAAAATACGAAACAGTCGTGTTCAAGGCTTTGTAAAACTCTTCGCTGAAAGGCTCGAAAGCCTCGACGAAGAAAAACTTTTTTACCCTAATAAAAATGTCTAACGCGGATCAAACTTCAAGAAGTTCCTCAACGAAGAAAGGCAGACTTCCCCCGTCGAGGTTTCTACAAGGGATGATAAACGCCATCGTGTACTCAACTTTCTACAACCCTACCCAGTCGTAAAGTATTTCTCTCAGCAGAAATTAAACAACATAGCAATATTGCTAACCTTACAAAATACCTCGAGAAAACACATTTCAAAATTAAAAAACTATTTATTGTGATAGCGATTTTCGAACGCGCATCGAACTCTACGAAATTTCTCAGCGAATGAAAGCGGACTTTCCCCTTCGAGGTCTCTACGGAGGATGATAAACGCCATCATCTACTCAACTTTCTACAACCCTACCCAGTCGTAAAGAATTTCTCTCCGCGGAAATTAAACAACATCGCAGTATATTCAACCTTACAAAATACCTCGTGAAAGCACATTTCAACAATGAATTTCCCAATTAAAAAATTATTCATTAGAACAGCGATTTTCGAACGTTAATCGAACTCCACGAAATTCCTCAGCGAACAAAAGCGTACTTCTCCCGTAGAGGTTTCTACGGGGATAGATAAATGCTATCGCGTTCTCGACTGTGTACAATCCGAAGCAGTCGAAAACAATTTCCTTCCAAAACTAAACAAAATCGCAGAAAAACAAATTTCTCTCGTCGAGATTTCTACGGAGGAGGGTAAACAACATTTCTACCGTCGGGTTCAAACGAAATCTCCGTCGTGTTTCGAGCTTGGCGAAATCTTCTGGCCGAGAAAAACGGAATCCCCGACGTTTCCCTCATCGTGAGAATGATCTCGAATACTGGAAGACGCGAAAGCCGTCGGAGTCCGGTAATTTGTAGCGAACCACTTCGTAGATTGAGAATTCGCTGTCTGGCAAAGAAGTTTGCACGACGAGGCAGTGAAGTGACTTTAATTTCCTGCGAACGAAGTCACCGTCTACCAATAAAGAAGCAGCCGCGAACGGGGCATTGTGTCCGTGGGATTGACCCACGGCAGGTTACTCACGGAATCAATTTGAAGATTCACCGAGCCATTCGATCAAGTGGGTTTTGTGCGGAACGCGTGGCCCCAGCCGCGCTGCGTTGAAACCGATGAAAGGGCCACACGAACGAGACCACTGATGCACCGAAAAACAGTGGGGCAACTGTCATCGTCTAAAGTAACCGGAAATTTCGAGAAACTCACCGACATGCCCGAGAAACCAGCTCGAACTTCCCTTCTGTGCAAGGTGTGCAGTCGGACGTAAAACAACGAAGCGTCTTTCCGACGTCGTTCCGTCCAAATTGTCAATAGTTCAAGCCAACGAGCCAATGAAAACCGTATTTGCATGTACATGACGCTAGCTGACGTAGTTACGGTCAAACCGCATCATTGACGCCATTATCTTGACATCTGATAAAGATTTTCTATTCACAATCATGCAAGTTTCATACAAGAGCATACTTTTTAACCCCTTGCCCTACAACTAGTCAGACTCGTGATCAAGATTTCGAACTGAATCTTTTAAACATATATTTCTTAATTTTTTTTAAAAGTATATTTATAAGTAAAAAGTATACTGTTTTATAGTAATGACAGTGCTGTAATGGAAGAATTTAGTTAAAAAGTTGTGATGGGAACATTAGCATAATTTCACCAACTGTGAAAGCAAAAGAACCTGGTACAACCCAAATCAAAATAATTAAAAATTATTTAATTAATTAATAATTAAAAACAACAAAATTAAAGTAAAAAAATGTGTTGATTTTGGAATTAAAATTGCTTGCAATGCAAAGGGTTAAGATACAGAAATAATTGTGTGTTCTAAAAGGAACTGTCTTATTTCAGTAACAAATGCTCTGGAAACATTTTTGGTATTGTTTGAAACGAAGTTTAAAGATACTTGGAAGTCGAGTGTTGTATTAGACACCCAGTATATTCGTGGCAAGCTAGTTCCCCTTTAACGCTGAGACCTTAAAGAGTAAACACGAATTAAATGTTTGACCCGAATAATTGCTATTTATTTCTGAGAAGTTTCGTTAACCGTAATGTAATTAGTATCCTCGTGCACAGTATGAATAATTCATTTAATTTTGCAAAGCATGAATGCTGGGATTTTCTGAATATGGAATATTAAACATTCTTGCTCCATTTTTAAATCCTCCTTGATAACTGCACTGCCGTTTTAAGCATCAGAAAACAGTAAAAGCATTCGGAGAATTTCGAAAGTCTGTTATATTATTTTGAAAAGATTCAGCTTGTTACGGGACAAATAAATTTCTGCCCGGTTACAGTTTATTATAACAGTAGTATAAAATTGTAATTTACTGTATATAAATCTATAGGCTTGGGTTACGTATCGTGATGACAAAATTAAATGCAAACAAATTATCAGACATATGCTACAGCATAAATTAAGCATACACCTCTGATAAAATTAAGTACAAAGCTCAGTTAAAATTCCGCACAAAGGTAATGGCCGGATTTGGAGGTAATTTTCCCTCCAGACCCAAAAATACCTCCGTCTGCTAAGTTTCAGCCCCATATCTCATCTGTAAGGGTAGTTATTGAGAAAAATCTAAAAACGAGTTCTTCAACCATTTTCTCTATTTATTAATTAACCAATTAATTAAAAATTCTGAAAAAATGCTGACACATTGCGGATACTATGCCACATGTTAGGTATTATTTTCAGATTTTTCCGTTGCAAACTCTAGTTGTAAACAACGAAAAACGTGATAAAATGCAGATTTCATATAGCAATATTAAGTTGAACACCACATATTTAATTTAGCAATGAGATATAATTATAAGAATCAACAATCAAACTATTTTTAATCTTAACTTCTTCCTGCCTATGTTTTCAGTCGTCCAGCGAACAAAGCAGACCGCGAAAAGATGCAGCAAACGCTCTAGAGCCTCGAGAATCGGAATTTCATGGTCGGTTTTCGCGAGAGTGACGCCTTCGGGGCCGTTAATATTTCCGGTTTAATGACAACGAAAAGACGGATGTTATCGAAAGTATTAAGGCTCGATCACGGAACTGTAACATCGCATTGGGAAAGTCTGGCTGGCTTCGGGTTCATCGGGTTACGAGGATATTGGCGGTTCCGATGAATCGATACGCGAGCCGAACGTCTGCCGCGCGAAATTTACGGGGCTTTTCGAAGTGGCGAACGCCGGAAGATGTATGATCGGGAAAGACAGCGGTTAGGTCGTTAGCATATTCCATGCATCGAACCCGAATCCGGGAACCAACCGGAAGCCCGCAGACATTGGCTTTTCTTTTCGCCGGGAGAGCGGGATTTCTTTTATCCCGACTGATTTGATGTATTTGTCGAGCGTGACTGCCGGCTTTGGAAATTCTCGCGAAATTGTCAACGCACCCGGCTAGGTAGGGGGGACCGCAGGGAAGGGTACGTCACTGTACACCGATGTGCAGGGATTTTGGACCATACTGATTTGAACCACTGACACTTTTATTTATTCAGAATTACAATGGTTTTGTATCATAATCGAAATGAGTGGCACTTGTTAAAGTGTAAAACTGTCCTGTCTATAATGGACGACATATTCTGTCAATTAGTTTGAGGTGAGAACAATGAATTCCAATATAAACGAATAATTTTATTTTTATATCCGTAAATATAAAAATATTCTGTTACTGCATATTTTTTAAAGATCAGTCATCTCGACTGGTTTTGTTCGAAATAATTGTTTTAATCGTTAACACTAGAACTACTGAACAATAAATCCAACGGTATACATTGCTTTGTAATAATAACGAGACTGCATCTATTAAAACTTCATATAATTCTTATTGTAACATGTACATTATTGAAGATTTTCTATAAGTTTTAACGTTGAACAAATAGAAACATTTTTTTTTTGAGGTTTATTGTTTCTGTTAATGAAGGAAGAATTTTTTTCCTAGCCTTGACACGTAGTTTATCGTTTCTAAATTTTTATAAAGTTGTCGGCTGTGTGGTTTTGCTGAGAACATAAATTATAGTGGAGAAGGTAACACATTTCTGGGATTGAATGAGTTAATTGATTGAACGCGTTTCTCGCAGCTTGTAGTTATTGATTCATATTTTTGACAGGCTTTTTGTATATTCTATGTAAATATCGAGTGTAAGTTATGAAACAGCGTTGGTAGTTTTACATTTCATGCACTCGTTTGAAAGTTATGGTAGTTGAACGTGAACGATCTCTGAATGTTTCCCCAGATGCATGTCCCATTTCGTTTGGTCCTTTTTCATAACTTTCCCATCATGCACCGTGTAAATTATTGCGTTGTTATTAGTCCGTTGGGTCCTCGGATCAACCACTCGTTGATATTTTATGAGGTGGTCTCGAGTGTGGTCGGATTTTTATTTTCGACCCATAAGTTTTACCTTTCTATGGAATTGCATGGAAATGCGTGTTTCGAATCGCGATGCAGTTTCAGCGGATAGTACCGAACCGATTGATAAAAACCATACCAATAACCTGAGAACCTGATGAACCCACGGAAACCGGAAGGATCTCGATAAACGCATTCCCGTGAGATGCGCACGGATACCGAACGTCTTCTATATTTTTCAAGGTCCGATTTCTCCCGGTGAGAAGGATCGAGATCGAGCGAGCATTCGCATGTACCACCCGCGGGCGTAATTCATAACAAACGACCGCGATACACATCGCCTCCTGGATTCCGTAAATCCGAGGAGCCGCCCTAGGGATCCTTTGAGTTTCCACCGGAAAATATGAAATCGATGCTCACTCGACTGAGAAATGGTGAAAAATTTTCGGAAAATTTGATATAATTCTATGCATTCTCTCCGTTAGATGCATTTAATCGGAAATCGTTCTTTCTCTTTTTTTTAAATATTTAAATATTTGAGTGGCACCTTTGGGCAGCCCACCTTGCATGTCCATCATGAAAGAAATATTTGAGTGGCACCTGCAGGTGGCTTATCCTGTATATCTTTCATGAAATAACAAAATTAAGAACAAGAAGAAATTATAATTGAACGAAATATTTGAGTTGCACCTGCAGGTGGCTCATCCTGTATATCCTTCATGAACTAACCAAAATTAAGAACAAGAAGAAATTATAATTGAACGAAATGTTTGAGT
>CM052088.1:7289788-7303771 GCA_028453745.1 Agapostemon virescens
CCTGCTTTAAATCACGCCTAGTCTATTCATTATCTTCTTTCCTTCGAACACACATTTAAAAATGTACAGTGTAAAAATGTGACCAAGTAGAAGCGAGTACAATAGAACTATATGAATCTGTCGGAGACGAGTTGGTTCACATAATCGGCTAGTTCATATAATAGGAGCCCACTACTGGCTATGACTGTTCATTTATATAATAGGAGTTCGCTTTCACGTAAGAGGATTTCATCTCAGCCAAAGTTCAGTTAATCAGAAACTGCTGAAATTCGGTTCATATAAACGAAGTTCCCATTGTCGTGACTTTCCACGTAGAAATGTCACGAAAATCAGCCGTCATTTTCTTGTACAATAATCATACGCTGTTAAATGTATTGCTATTAATATCGTTTCTAATTATTGCACTCGATTAATCCGTACAATTTCCGAACCAGTACCCTTTCATGGTTTCTCTTGAACGCTCTTTGACCACGTCTCTCCGTTTCCACGTCGCTTTTGTCTCTTCAACGCGATCAGTATAGCGAAGAGCTAATGGAAAGACAATTCTTTGTTACTATTTTTCCTCTTCGCCGCTCTGGATCTCTCCTGTCCTCTCATAAGACCACCGGAGTCTACTCAATTTTCTTTATAACGGCGTCTTCTCCTTCAGCGAGAATTTACTCCACAAATTTATTTCGCTGGCCGTGGCAAAAAAAGTGGCAAAATTTGAGGATGCGTGCTCTTGTATACAAAGTAGTGGAAAATAGTAATTATTAGTTTCCCGTGAACCTGACGTTGACAAAGGATCGAGGGATCGAAATAACCGAAGGGACAGGCAGGCGCGTTTCACGAGGACATCGAGGCGCCGAGTTTAATAATGTTCGTGATTACATCGAATTAAAACAATTCCCAGCATCTGCGTTACAAGAAGCGTAATCAAAGGGAAGCTTGTTTGCGAAAGGCTGTATCGGGCTCAAAGCTGAAACTAAAAAGCTCATTAAACTTAGTTAAACGTGTTACGTGGTAGCGGATTTTAAATAGCCGGGCGTGTTAAAAATCCGGCGAAATTCGCAGTATCATCGAAAGTTTGCCGAGCGGATATTAGCCGAGGCAATAGCAGCCGGAAATTTGGCAAACAATTTGATGTACAAATTTAATAACGGATGAACACGTCAAATCGGAGGTGTTCAGTTAAATATTTCGAACCGCGCGCGCGTTCTCTTTGCTGAAGCCGAGTTTTCTCTCGGTCTGGCCTTTATTAAATTTTTCCTCCCAATAAGACGCGTTTATTTAGCCGTCAATTTCGTAGCAGCCCCAATACCGCAACTACAACCGGTTTCATAATACAATTATATTTTTTGAAAGACCGCAAAATTTATGGTATCCGGAAATAATTTGATTACGACGTAAGGATGACTCTTATAGAAATTATACTGAAATTAGTAGACATTAGAACGCGTACTTTAACCTGTTAACCGGGGAATAAACTTTTGTTCAACTCGTTTCACAATGGGAAATTTTTTCTTTTTTTAATACTTAATTTTTTCGTTTTTAAGAACTACATAAAATGTAATGTGTTCAAAATATTACGGCAAATTTCCATGAAGAAAAATGTCGTCATGACCATTCTAGTAGTAGTTCGTGTATGACGAAATATTTTGTCATACCCAGTTAACAGGTTAAGAATATTTAAATATTTTTATTATAAATTGTTGTTGAGAAGTATTTTCATGAAGCTAAATGACGTGCAGGTTAGGTGTGAATAGTAAAGGTGTTGACCACATCCAGTTTATATATTTCGATGAACGTTTACGTGGCAGCATTCAATGACACTGGTGGTTGAAGGGTGGTATATGTTGTAGGTGTAACTTGGCATAATTCAGTAGATCGATGGTACTATGGCTGTGAAATGCTATTATTGTTCGATGAATTGCTGGCTTGATGAGACTGTCCTGGACGTAGACTGCATGTTATCACGTCTCGAATGCTCGCTGCAAATAACCCGTCCCTCGAGCAGTATAGGGATCATAATTGCTTCAACGATAACGTGTTCTAACTTCTCCTAATAGATCAACGCACTACAAATAGCGACGCGAATCCCCCATCGTTCGGTTGCTAGTAGAAATAGTTAGCAGCGGTCAGACGGTGCTAATCGGATCACGGAAACTATTTCTATGCGTTCTCTGTTTACCTTCGTTTATAATGTGTTAAGTGGAAACGGCATGTGGCGATCTGACGCGTTAACTGAACGTACTAGGAAAAGATCGTGTTGGAAAAATTCCTAAAATTGTTTAAGGAATAAATATATACATAGACAGCGTATTAAGTGGTAATATCGAGTTATAGTCGAACATGAGCAGCTGTGGTGAATACTCGTTTAATAAGGTATTTTTGTACATTTGCCATTCATTCCTGCATTCAAACTATTAAGTGAAAATAGTAAATTGTGGTCAGGCACACTAATCAACATTCGAAAATATTAAACAAAATTACTTTTGTCAGCAATATATGGTGTTCGAAAGACTATTACCACATTGTTTTCTTGTAAAGCATAAAGTAGATTCAGGAAATTGTAGTCAGGCAAATTAAACAGCTGTGCTGAACAATTTTTAAATTCCTTTAAATCTTAGTATCTGGGGAACATGCCTCGTTTAATAAAATATTTCTGTATATTCGCCATTCGTCCCTGCCTTCACACTATTAAGTGAAAATAGTAAATTGTGGTCAGACACAATAATCAACCTTCAAAAATATAAAAGCTACAACCATTTACTTTCGTCTTATATTCATCTAAGATGAATATTCTACTATATTTTTGTATATTCTGGAATATTATGGCGAATTCTAGTACATTATTGTCAATTCTTGTTTATCCTGGTGCATTTTAATATAATTCTTGTTCATCACTATTACATATTATCACTATTATATACTATTATCACATCTTCTTCTTCTAAAGCACAAAGTCGATTCACTAAATTGTAGTCAGGCAAATGAAGCAGCTGTGCTGAACAATTTTAATATCCCTTCAAATCTTATTCTCCAAACGACAAACCTTCCTGTCTGCCTAAGTTATAGCTGCTCGTTTGCCTCGTACAGGCGGCATAACAGAAACAGCGTAATTAAAAAAGGAATGCACGAACTCGCGGAACGTATTACTGGGACTAAGTCTGATCCCCGCATAAAAAAGATTAAGTAAATGCGGAAATTGCGAGCACAGTAACGCGGTGAAGTTGGCCGACTTTAAATCGGCCATTCGTTTCCCCGGAACTTAATCCTAATCGACGAACAGCTCCGCGATTATCTCGTCGAACGGAGTCTCTAATTTTTCTAACGTCGCGTGGCGTCGTGTGCTCGACACGTCTCTCGAAACAGTTTACCCCTTTCCAGGGTTTTTAGGGCTTCGCGGAACGGTCCATTGATCACGACACTTTTTTTTCTTCCTTTCTTTTTTCAATTGAAGCCCCGGGATCGATATTGCTTTCTCTGGTAGCACGCAATAAAATGGAAGTAAAATTACCCACCGTGAATGCGAATTCACGTCGCATCGACACACACCGCATCGGGTCAATTTCGCGGTACCATTCACCCTTGTGGGGATTGACAGACAAAACGATATCCGGCTTCCAATGCAAATATTAACAATTTGCGGTATTTCACAGGAACGACAACGGGAATGGTATTTCGGTCCTGTCTGTCGGCGTCGAGTCGGGCACTTTTATATTTTTCATTGCTAATTGCAGACGGATCAAAACCTTCGAACAGCCTGCTGGATTTCATTGCTGTTATTTTATGCGATCTGCAGAGAAGCTTGAAAGTATTTTTGCGCTATGCACGCGTGTGTGGCAGCGTGTGCTATTAGCTCATCGATTTTTAATATCCTGTCTGATAATGGAAAATTCGCGATGAAACCAAGTAAATACGGATTCTGCTACTCATCTCTTTCGATTCGCAATAAACTGCTATTCTTCTGTAATAATCTATAATAGACTGTCACAGTTTATAATAAACTGTATTAAGACAAATTATTTGATAAGATATCTCCAAAAAAGGAAGCTTAAGTGGGTTCGGGTTACTTTTAACTCTTTGCCTTACAACGTCGTGCCAGTCTAATAAATATGTATGCTACTAATGTCCCTTGCAATACATGATGTTACAAAAAATTATGATTACATCTACTTCTTGTAAAGCATAAAGTAGATTCAGTAAATTGTAGTCAGGCAAATTAAGCAGCTGTGCGGAACAATTTTAAAACCCTTTAAATCTTAGAGTCTGGGAAACATCCCTCGTTTGATAAAATATTTCAGTACCTTCCCCCTTCATCCCTGCCTTCAAACAATTAAGTGAAAATAGGAAATTGTGGTCAGACACACTAATCAACCTTAACAAATATTTTAAAAAATTATGACCGACATATCGTTTAACTTGATAAAACAAAATAATATTCTATGTGGTTGTTATTAACGTACACTCATTGAACAATGTACAGGCACACTGTAACGTTTCGTTCTCTTCTTGCTAATTATAAACTATTAGAAATTCTAATCACTCCAACCGTGAAATAAATCATTGGGCAAAGGGTTGAAAATGTTATTTATTTTTAAAAAGTATTTTAAAAAGAATATATTCTTCGCTGTATTCGGGAATAACGTACCTCTCAGAAAATTTCAAGAAATACTTGAAAAGTAAGCGAGGGTAAATTCTCAATGAATTGCTGCAATGTCTTTTGGAGGACACTCGATAAGTGATACTCTACGACGAGGAAGAGTCTCGGATGTCCATTCGCAAGTAAAAACAGGCGTCAAAGCGATCTTCTCGGGCAGACACGAAGCATTAGTTTCTAAAAACTATCGTTTCGCGATCACTCGAGGGAGCGATGGCGCCGCGGCTCGTCTATTTCGCTTTTATCGAGGTATCCGGGGCGATCCTGCAATTTCGCGCGGTTTGGACGCAGCCGGTCCGTTTCAATTAACGATAACGTCGTTCCCGTCTCCTCACAAAGAGATTCGCAATTTCGCAGCGACCTCGGGTTGCGTCGGTCGGTAAAAATGCAAACGTCCCGACACTGGAGCATCCTGCCCGCAACCCTCTCGCGATTAGTTTCGAACACGTTCGAACGTCGATGGAAAAGTATACAGATTACGAACTAGCGTCGGAAAATTCCTGGAAAATCTGCCAGACGTTGAAACGCACCATTTGGCAACAACTTGAATATCGTCGAAGGAAAAAGTGAAATTAACTGTAACACGTGTGCCGCAGCATGTTCCGCAGATACTCGTAAAGTTGCTTAATGACATCCTCGCCTTCTTATAAGCAGCTCGTAGAATTTCCTTCGTTCTTGGCGAATACGGTCCTTGAAAAAATATTAACACTCAGAATTTATCTCTAAAATTGTATCGAAATTTTATGGAATCGTAGATAAATCGTTTTTGTATGCTAAATAATTTTTGGTAGTTTGATAAAATAAGTTTTCACATATTTTAGAATTTTTTAGGAAGGACTACTGTAACATTCAGATAATTTGTTAGCAATTGAGTGATGGTAGTATTGACGATTTAAATTATTTTGTTTCGAAAGTATTGAAAGCATTAAGGGAAGAAAGTGTTTTTTAATGTTAACTTCATTGAAATTATCAAAGAAAGTTAACAAATTAAATAGACTCCAAGGAATAAGGAATAATTGAAATAGAGCATTAGTGTACTTAGGGTGATACATATTACATGTATCTGCTAGCAGAGGAAGCTGCTAGAAAATTCAAGCAACTTTTTGGGTAATAATAATTTTTATATCAGCCTAGATCATTTTATCTCAAAAGTATTGTATTACTGCAAAAAAATATTTTTCAATGCCAGTTTTATTGAATTTATCGAAGAAAGTTAACGAATTTAATAGACTCCAAGGAATAAGGGATAATTGAAATGAAGTATCATTGAATTTAAGGTGATAAATCCTTATAGCATGAACGTTTCCAATTTTGTTTTCCTTTTTATTGCGTGATAAAGACACTTTATAAATCTAGCTGCACATTACCATTGAACAAAGACCGAGCTCACGTAACCATAATGAAGAGAAGAGGGTAGGTTCTTAGGTTTCATGGTGGCTTATGTGCTGCGCAGAGTACTAGAGGGTAACTTCGCAAAGTTTGATCCATATCGGTCATAGGGTTTCCGAGCTAGTAGGGAAAACACATACACAGGGGTTCTGCTTAAACTATCGCAAAGTGTCGAGGGGAGTAAAACCAAGTGCAGGGTCTCACACTTTCAAAGGGCTGTTTCGTAATATTTAGTCTAAATGAACAAAAGCTCTCGCAGGTAGTAACAATCTGAATACATATTTCACGCAAACATCAACGGTAGAACTTTCTTCGATTATTTATTCAAAAGAGAATTGCATCAGTCAAATGCAACTACTGTCTTCCTAATACTGTCTTATTATTTTTTATCAGTATCGTTCACCTACCTATTTTTATAAAACTTCTCACAATACTTTAAGAAATAACATTAATCTGTCATTTCATTTGTCCTGCTTTTTAAATTGTCAACATCGTTAGCTAGCAAATATTTTTTAATGTTATATCCAATATGTTAACTATCGAAGATAATTAAAATATTATAACATATTATTAAATATTATAATTATATAATATATATAAATTATATTAAATATTATAAAATATTATTCTGTTCTTTTATCAATCAGATATTTTTTAACATTGACACGTACAATGCATTATAAAGTAATCCTTTTCATCCTTATTATTTAACCGACTTATTTATAAAAGAATCTTCCGAATATTTTACGAAGCTACCCTGCTGTATCATCAGCTCCGTTTATTTAAATTATCAATACTTTAATCGGTCAAATATTTTGCAATAATGTTGTGCATAATATAAATCGATATTCCACATCATTTCGCCAACTTTTTAAACGAATCCTTTCACTTTCGTACAAAATACCAACATTTTAATTTTATTTCTAATTTAATGTCGACACTGTTGTTATCGAAGTCGATAGAATATTTTTAAAAAATAGTTTAAGCAACGCACGCACCGAGGCAGATTATTTTCCGTGATTTCGCGAACTTTTTAACCGAATCTTACCTTTTCCATGGAGGATTTGCTACGACCGAGCGATCCCGGATGCTCGCTCGATGTTTTTCGCGAGCGGTAATGAAGAGAAGCGTTCGAGCGAGCTAAGTTTGCCAGCGTGTTTGTTGGCGAAAGATTTTTGGTCCGTTGGTGGTATTCTTGCGGGTCCGCAAGCAGTGTCCGTGGAAGATGAGTTTATGTAGCGAGAAACGAGTCCGCGTTATCTTCAGCCGCGGTGCGAGCCAGGCTCTGGCTTCTCCACGGGACATTGCACGCCATTTTATCCATCGTGCTTTATGTTTTACCAGCTGGCAAATCTCCAGGAACGAGGAATATGTTTATCAAACTTCCTCAGACCTAACCGCGTTCTTAACCATCGGTCACTTCTCTACCACTTCGTCTAAATCACTGGCGACACTTATGAAAATTCCAGCAAATCCTCTCGCGCTTCCAAAGCCGTCTACTTTCCAGATTTATCTTAATTTTGATCCGCAGTGTCAATAATAACGACAGGATTCATAGAATCTATTTTCTAAGTCAACTTCTTAGTAAATTGTTAAGCAAATTTGTAAGTCAAGTTCTCAGTCAATTTCTAATTAAATTTCTCAGTCAATTTCTGATTAAATTTCTCAGTCAATTTTTAAATCAATTGCTAAGTAAATTTTCTAGTCAATTTTTAATTAAATGTCTCAGTAAATTTCCAAATAAATTTATTTTCACTTAGTGTTACTTTTCTGTGATCGATTTATGCTTCAGCTGCGTTTAGAATTATGTGAGTTCGCCGAGAGAAGATATTTCAATTCACAATATTATTTTTTATTCCACTTTGCTGGTTGCAAAATGCTTTATTCATGGAGGATATAAAATGATGATGTAATGGAAAAATTCAGTTCTGAAATAATACTGTAGACACACAGTAGCACTATTTAGTTTTCATCAGACATTTTCGGACGTATTACTTTAATGAAGCACATGTTTTAATGAAAATGGTATAAAATTTCAATAGCTGCATCCTCGTTATTGTTACAAAACAAAGTATACCGTTGGATTTATTGTTCGGTAATTCCAGCGTTAGACAATTGAATTCAATAATCCAGTAGTGACGTCACTAGATAAAATAAACGAGTGCTGGCTATTTTTAAACATTTGCGACCTAGTTAAAAATTTTTTACTCCCTTCTACTGACGCAGGAATTATTATTTCAGACTTGCTTCGGATGCTTACTTCATCGACGAACGGTTCAGATTATTGATGACAGAAAGAAGGTACCCGCTATCATGAATCATCCTGATCTTTATGTCGTTAATGTTCGCGAATCGATCCAGCAATCGAGGACCATTCGCATTCCTTGCCGTCCCCTTTATTTGCTCGACTGCGGAGCTAGCAGAGCTTAGAACAATCAAAGCTTGGTAATGAATTCACGGACGAGGGCAGGGAGTGATCCTGAATTCGTGGGATTTTCAGTATTAATGGTATTGCTATATCAATGTCCCTTTAGAGGATAACGATGCGACGTCCTGCATAAATGATTCTTTTGCAGCGGGACAATTAATCAGCCGCTCCATTGCGGCCCCCTTGTGCTCCGACCATTTTGACGGAGTCTATGTTCGCCCAGAGTATTAAAATCGTTATCTAATCGCACAGACTCCAGCTACTAAATTACAAGAATGTTTATTGCTAATTTCTAAGTCAATTCCTCAGTCAATTTTTAATTAAATTTCTCTGTAAATTTGTAAGTTAATTTCTCAGTAAATGTCTAAGCAAATTTTTAAGTCAATTTCTCAGTCAATTTTTAATTAAATTTCTCAGTCAATTTCTGATTAAATTTCTTAGTCAATTTTTAAATCAATTGTTAAGTAAATTTCTCAGTAAATTCTAAATTAAGTGTCTCAGTAAATTTCTAAGTAAATTTCTCCCAGGTTTATTAGATTCTATGGAAAGACTAGGACATAAGATGACATCCGTGAAAGCCAATATAGTGGCGCATCGTGTTTAAAAGGTTAACTTGGCAAAAGCATTTATGCAGTATTTTTACCTAATCTCGAAGTAACAATAATAGCAAGCAATTGTTTCGTACCGTTTAGCCGTAATTTGGGATAATTTAATTCGGTCCACTAATAAACCTATTAGATAAGCTCCTCGTAAATATAACTGAAAAACGGGGACTCGTTAAAAAGCCCCAAATTGAATTTCTATAAGACTTAAATCCACAACCTGAACCGTGCATTAAAAACTTCCCGAGCAGTTTAATCTTCCGGAAGGAGGCCGCTTAATCCCAAGACAGCGGAAGATGAATTTGATTAGGGCGAAATAATGTTTAACTTAATTGTTCTCCCCATTCGTATTTGCATTTCATGCAAATTCACGGGGCTGCGAAGAACTGTATCACGTGATTCGAGGTTTTAGCCAGCACGGGAGAATGCGTTGCGATCCCATAACGCAAAACTGGTTCCAAGTGGATGGGTAAACCAGTCCGCGGTGATATTCGAACTTATTTCCAACGAGTAGTTCTACCGAGTAGTTCTACCGAGCAGATAAGACAATCGAGCGAGAAAGTAGTCGAGGGTCTACGATAATTGAAAGTGCGCGATAAGGGCAAGGTTTATCTACAATTTTCCACAGCGATAACTTTCCGAAGATAGTCGCAGACACCTTCGAACACTATATCAGCCACGCTGATTAAAAAACCTTATTACCATCTTAAATTTCCCTTTAGAACCCAGGCCCCGACCCTTTCTACCGAGCAAAATTGGAGAGGCTAGCCTTCGGCATGGCGTAAAACTTTCTGCTTAATCAGTTACGCGATTTATGGTATAGTCGCGGACCGTATAGTCTTCGCCACGATCAAATAACCCAATTTTTTCGGAATTTTTAACGACTCCTTTCTTCACCGGTAATGAAACTCTCTGCAAAATCCTGAGAATAGATTTTATTATAAAATTATCTTCTTGTAATTATAAATAAGGTCTTTTATAAATTGCTATAGCTTTCAGTTTGGTTTTAAAACACTGAAGTACGAGTTTATTAATGTTTATTGTTCGTTAGAATAATCGTTTAACTAACGGAAATATTAGTTTAGAATTTTCTCTTTTTATTTCTATTATCTTTATTCACAACAATATTCATCACTTATTTAAAGCTGTGCAATTTAATAAATTGTACAATACCATACTGATTATACTAACTAAATGCAATCGAGAAATAATTTACACGTTTACAAATTCCAGAATAATAAAACATTTTAATCAGCAAAAATGTCAGTTTAGAATTTTCTCTTCTTATTTCTATTATCTCTATTCAGAATATTCATCATTCATGTAAAGCTGTGCAATTTAATAAATTTTACAACACTGTACATGTTATACTACCTAAATTCCGTCGATAAATAATTCACACATCTACAAATTCTGGAGTAACTAAATACAACAAACGAGTATGAGGTTAAATTGTTTGTTAATCCCAACAGCCGTTGAATAGTTTCTTTTTTTTTTTACTGACAAACGTTGTTACTTCTGATTGCAGGTGTCATTTTTCTCAACGAGCCCCGAGCTGTCGAACAAGCAACGGTTCGAGTATTTCTCGCGCACTATACCGAGCGATCACTATCAGGTGAAAGCGATGGTGGACATCGTGATGAAAATGAACTGGAGTTACGTATCAATCATATACGAGGAAAGCAATTACGGCATAAAGGTGAGCGTTTAGCGTTATTTCCATAAATAGGACGAGACTCATTAAGCGAGAACGAAACGTCACTTGACACGTTTCCGCGAATTCGCGGAGTCCACTGTTTGAAAGCTTCGCTATTTTTGTCATTCGAAGGACGTTGAGCATTCTGATACTTTGCAAAAATTCCTGTCGCTGCCACAATCGTGCATCATGCCCGCAGTATCAAAATCTAAAAGGAATTCGAGGGAGAAAGGGGCAAACGCGACTGACAAGGGAACATATTCAGATGCGAAAATCCAATTGTGGTGAAACTTATGGGAGCTCATAGTTCTTTGGAAAATATTTGACACGTGTTTTTTTTTATCGGAAACCATCCACTTTGAAGGGGTGAAAACAGCCCTCAAATTTGGGGTTCAAAACCATATCTTTTGAGATATCTCATAAACCAAAGGTCGAAAAATTTGAATTTTTTTTTTAAATTGTGTTTTTCAATGGGAAATATAGTCACGCAAGAAAATTTTAACAAAAGCTTTTTGTTTAAAAGAAATAATAAATAAGGTCCTATAAGTTTTATAAAAATCGGATTTTCGCATTTTAATATGTTCCCTAATGAGATTCGCAAAATCGTCGAATCAAACGGAAACGTTCGGTACGATACAGAGAATTAATTTATTTACAAAATATAGTCGTGGATTGATGATTAAAAATTTAGTCGATGATTAAAAATACGAAGTGTAGGATGGGAAAAGATAGGAGGAGGAGTATGGTAAATACAATGGGGCGAATCAGGGATTCGGAGATAACAGGTAGTCGGAAATATTTCACACAGTCCGAATATCGCAATACTTTAATACGTACACCTCGCTCGCTCGCTCGATGATATATATTATTGTTGCTCGCCCGGTCGTCCGAAGACGCTCGCACGCACACGAAAAGGCCACGTCGGTGAATTTGGTGGGATTCCTTACACACTTCCTTGTCGCGGACGCGAGAGGGCGTGTCAACGAGCGGTTATGAGCCACCGCTCAATAGGAATTTGACTCAATCCCCTTAATTAATATTAATTGCCTACAGAAGCAAAGAATTTAATACTTTAGCACTCTGGATGACTTTATTAATCGTTCACATAATTGTTTCAATGCTTGTTATTCAGGGTAACGTCGTACGAAAGTTTGAATATTAATTAAAAAATTTTTATTGTTTCTACCACCGTGCACGATATTATCAGTGCGAAGAAATTCGCAACGGAACCGATAATACACGTATAACAGGGAATGTTAATTTATTTATTGAACACAATCGCGAGCAAACATTCAAGAAGCCAGGCGAGCGTGTCGGGAAAGTGTGAAACGAAGAAATTAATAATTGAAATTGCCTGGCGATTCGAAATTAATTAATTGAAGCGTCAAACCGTTCTCTCGTGATAATTTGATGATTTTGTCAATCATTTATGTGATTGTTCCTCGCTCATTATTGAGGAAAATAATACCGAGCCACCCCTAAATAGCTCTAACGTATATTATATATATTTATAAAATATACAGACTAAACGATTAAACAGCGGGTGATCCAATTAACTCGGAGTCTTCAACAATTCGTTAAATTTTGCGATCGTCAAAAATACGAAACGATTCGATGTTAAACATATTATAAGAATAACGTATACATAGTACTCGGCCAACTGGGACAAACACTCGAAATATAAAAGGGCCACGCAATCTAATTAACGGAACAGTCTCGACAGCTTGTTAAATAAGGCATCGGCGAAATATTTGCAACAAAAACTGAACAGAACGAATGTCAGAAGGTGTATAAAAATCGAACGTGTACCTCGACGATGTTAAAAATTGTGACACCGAACAACGGAAATGACAGGCATCCTGATCAAACCGATATTTATGACTACACTGCGGTTTTTATACAGTTATGGTGAAAACGTGCTTGATCGCGCACAGGACGGCAAAAAAATTTGACACGTTTAAAAATTCTGTTCCACTATTTTCAACCGATCCGGATGGCTAAATAACTCTAGAAACTATGAACTCTCATGACTCTAGAAACTAATATAAATACTAAAACTACTATAAAATGCATACATAGGTATCAGTTCCATATATTTCTTCATTTAACCATTATATACCGAGGCCCGTCAATCAGCCTCACTAACGAGCCTCTCTTTCTCTTTCCAATACCATTAGCAGCCGCCAAAGTCTCTTCAATATTCGCCAATCTTTAAACGCGTGCCTAAAGATTTTTCGCGATTTTAAGAAGGGGTGTACCTTCAATATTTAGCGATTTTGTGGCAATATTTGGCAAATCTTCGAAGTCGTGCCCCGGCCAAACTATTAGAGCTATCGACATGTTTCAAAAACGAAAATCTTCCTCAAACCTTCCTCTTTAAGAAGAGCCCTTATTTTCTAGGGTAGCATATCAGGGGACTTCGGGAAGCTACCTTTTATCAACCCCAATTTTTCCCATTTTCGCCATTGATCGCCCCGACATTTCAAAGTCGCGCCACGACTGCAATTCGATTCCGATCGACCTAAAATTTGGCATACACTCTCACCGAGCGACTAGAAACGTGTTCCCAAAATTACAAAAGAATCGGAGACCTAAAGATTTTTCGCGATTTTAAGAAGGGGTATACCTTCAATATTTAGCGATTTCGTGGCAATATTTGGCAAAACTTTGAAGTCGTGCCCCGGCCAAACGAATAGAGCTATCGACATGATTCAAAAACGAAAATCTTCCTTAAACCTTCCTCTTTAAGAAGAGCCCTCATTTTTTAGGCTAGCGTTTCAGGGGACTTCAGGAAGCTACCTTTTATCAACTCCAATTTTTCCCATTTTCGCCATTGATCGCCCCGACATTTCAAAGTCGCGCCACGGCTGCAATTCGATTCCGATCGACCTAAAAATTGGCATACACTCTGACTGCGCGTCTAGAAACGTGTACCCAAAATTACAAAAGAATCGGAGACCTAAAGATTTTTCGCGATTTTAAGAAGGGGTATACCTTCAATATTTAGCGATTTCGTGGCAATATTTGGCAAAACTTTGAAGTCGTGCCCCGGCCAAACGAATAGAGCTATCGACATGATTCAAAAACGAAAATCTTCCTTAAACCTTCCTCTTTAAGAAGAGCCCTCATTTTTTAGGCTAGCGTTTCAGGGGACTTCAGGAAGCTACCTTTTATCAACTCCAATTTTTCCCATTTTCGCCATTGATCGCCCCGACATTTCAAAGTC
>CM052088.1:7303781-7329988 GCA_028453745.1 Agapostemon virescens
GCGCCACAGCTGCAATTCGATTCCGATCGACCTAAAAATTGCCATACACTCTGACTGCGCGTCTAGAAACGTGTACCCAAAATTACAAAAGAATCGGAGACCTAAAGATTTTTCGCGATTTTAAGAAGTATACCTTCAATATTTAGCGATTTTGTGGCAATATTTGGCAAAACTTTGAAGTCGTGCCCCGGCCAAACTATTAGAGCTATCGACATGTTTCAAAAACGAAAATCTTCCTCAAACCTTCCTCTTTAAGAATAGCCCTTATTTTTTAGGGTAGCGTTTCAGGGAACTTCAGGAAGCTATCTTTTATCAACCCCAATTTTTCCCATTTTCGCCATTGATCGCCCCGACATTTCAAAGTCGCGCCACGGCTGCAATTCGATTCCGATCGACCTGAAAATTGCCATACACTCTCACCGAGCGACTAGAAACGTGTTCCCAAAATTACAAAAGAATCGGAGACCTAAGATTTTTCCCCAATTTTTCGCGATTTATAGAAGGGGGAAGCGGATAGCAGGACAGTGCGTTGACCCCATACAGTGTATGGCGAACTGATGAACTGATTCCTATTCCATGGCGACGAACACAGGTAACGGATGAAGGAAGGCTATCCCTATGTTCACTTTCATTGCACTATCACTAAACACTGATACCATAAGTTATTTAATAGTATTTCAGACGATATTTCCTTCGTTTAAATTTATGGCTTTGAAACGAACACAATGCCTAAAACACACGTTTCACACATTTTCTCCAATCCGTTGTTTACACCGTACAAAAACATTTAAAAAGATTTTATAATGCAAATTGTGGTTGACTTGCGCGATGGTCCTATTTTCCTACAAGCGAACTTGTAAAACGAACTGAAAGAGGGCAGAGTAATTCCTTGTCCTGAAAAACAGAAAAGGTAAATACATACCTTTCAATAGAACCGTTTTCGAAGTAAGTCGTCGCCTGTGACGGCTTTCAAACGACCTGCCTCCAAAATCTAGACTTTGTCATATTTATGACCCATCTTTGAGACCCGGTCGCATATGGCACGCGCTCTGAACGAAGACCAGTCGAGAACAATGTATCGCGTTCGAATGAAAACATTTGAAACTCTCGAGGATCAAAACAAAATTTTCATGACCTTGTCGTCACGTTCCTTTTAGGAAGACACCATCGCGCCAGTGTTCCACAGTTTCTTCCGACGGAAGGACGTCGCGAGCGCGTTATTGTATTATAATATCTTATTAAATATTCTTGTGCGGTGTGAACAACGGATTGGACAAAATGTATGAAACGTGTGTTTTAGACACTGTGTTAAATATTAACATCGTCTTAAATATTATTAAATAAATTGTGGTGTCAGTGTTCAGTGATAGTGCAGTGAAAGTGAACATTGGGATAGCCGCTTTCGTCCGCTACCTCAGCATACACTGTAACGGGTCAAAGCACTGTCCTGCTGTCCACATTTACAACCGTGCAGTGGATTTACAACTGAATGGGTGAGTTTACTGTTAATCTTTAACAATCCTTAAACACACATATCCTGCATGTTCTTTAACGCCATTATTTATTATTAAATTAGTTTTGCGAATCGTTCGTTGAATTCTGTTCGGACACAGAATTATTTAAATTAAACTTATTTTTATTTTATTAAAAAAAACTACTTATTGTTTATCTTCACAGTACGTATCGTATTAAAATTTCATGTAGTACGCATGAGATGTCAAACCGGCTGACACGGCTAAATTCTTTATTATTTCGGATCTGAAAAATTAGTAATTATTCTTTAGACATTCTGAAATAAGAATGAACAGCGTTTTTCTTAAACTTATTATCGTCGCGTAGTAGAAAAAATTCGGACAGTTCGCGCTTGCAAAAAGCGGTTTACCGGCGTGCAAAAGCAAATCCGGGATTTTAATGTAAATTATTGATCGACTGATAAACGTATAATGATCACTCGATGTATATTCGTGATTATCGGGTAGAAAAGGGCGACGAATTAGCCGTGTGCGTTAATAGGACGATATACGTGTAAAAACGCGGTCTGGCTCGCGTGAATTTCGCAACGGCCGATCGATCCCGCCGCAGAAGAGCCCTCAAACAATGCATTTCGCCGCACAATGCGATGGACAAGCAAAGCCACCGATGCCCGGAAAATTCGCAGGCCACCGACAGATTTTATCGCGACCCTGTGACATTAATTTGCTTTTAAATAAATAGACATACCCCGAGCATCGGAACTTTTATTTGCAAACCCGCGCTCGACTATCTGCACTCGACAGAAGTACCAATACCAATCTTTCGCCATTAAAAATTGTCCGTCTAAAATGAAAAATCGCATGAAACGCACTCGCGTAATGCAAAACCTTTGACTGTTGTACGATCGTGCGACCATTTCGTGCAGTTTTTCAACATCGAGTTCACCCGTTCGCAACGCGTCCTATAGTACTTTTTATTTGTGATTATTGAAATTGCAAAGGATGCATCTCCACGAGAAATGAATCGTTAAACGGATATAGTTTAATTTAAAAGACGGCTAAAAATTTGGATACGCGTTCTGATTATTTTTATAAAGGATTCTAAAACAGGGTGGCTTTTAATGCTGCTAGTCGATTTTATAGCTGAGGATATGATCTTCAGGTTTTATGCATTTATAAGAAAAATAGCAGGTAAAACTAGAAAGCAGTGAGGGTATTAAAAAATTTAAGAATTCGATATGAATATATTGTTTTCAGCATATTAAAATAATCAGTGGAAGAAATCAATGTTTATTCATCTCTCGCTTCTTGAAATCAATATACACAGTTTTTACCTTGCATGAAAAATCGTTGGTCTCGATATCATGGTTTCGTTGAAATTATTAAAATAAGAAGTATGTTGATATTCGATTCCAGTAACTTGTAATTATTGTGAAAATTGTTATATTAAATAAATCTCCGCAGTTTAATTATATGGTTTGCATAATGTACAGTAATTATTCAAATTGTACAATTTATTATCTGAACGGCATCGAGAATGCAGTATAAAACAGTTGCAAACAGTAAAAATAAAAAATGGACACTCTCTGTACATTACACTGCATGGTTCACGATTTTGTATCAACCAAAATTTGATAATTGTTCGAATATAAAGAAATGTTGCTGTGTTCATATTAAAATAGTAGAAAATTTCTAAACAGTCATCGAATGATAATAAAAATTCACGCTCGTTCACTGGGACAAAAGACGTCCGTACAATATAATGTTTAACCCCTTGAATCATCTATATATGTATTTCCTTAATTTTCTTTAAACGGAAATAACATTTTATTTAATTGATGATTATATACGGTCATTGGAGAATAGCTAGGCACGCGGTAACTACAAATTTGTCTTTTAAAGTCTAGTAACTGTTATTGTAAAATAAGTCGTAGGCCAAGGGATTAAAGTGCTTCGAAATTAATCCGGCATCATTGTCGATTCACGAGCACACTATGAACTATCGTCGGCGTCGAACCAGAAGATCCTGAGCGAAGGAAAATCGGCCGAGTTCGGTAGAAAGCTCGCAGAACTTGGATCCGATAACAAACTCTGCGGGAACTCGGAAAAATGTGATCGTAATAGTGTTTGAACACGATCCAGAAGCTCCATGAATAGAACCATTGATCCCTATAGAAAAGATGAAAGCTCGCGGAGGATCAAAATCAATGCCGAGTGCGTGTACTTGCAGCTGATGGAAATGCCATAGAATGCGCGGAATCAAAGACCGATCTAGGGCTTCTAGTACTATTAGAAATCGCTCTTGTGCCATGCGAAATCTGTGGTTTAAAAACGAGTAGCGGCAGGATCTGAAAGCAAAACACGTGGCAACCCCGAAAAATTCCGACCAGAACTACCGGCAAATGTGTCCGCGCCGGCGTTTACAGCCGTAAAATAAATACAAGAAAGGCTTACATGATCGATAAGAATGAAATGTTACTGCGATGCTATGAACGCGATTACGTACACGACTTTCAGTCGACCACGTTCTCTTGAGACACGGTGTTGAGACTGGTTGGGCATTCGCTGTTGGAGATGCTTTTCCAGTTTCTTTTTGGTCTGTGGTTTTCTGTTATCATAAAATAGATTGTTTAAATATTTGCGGTTTTTAGGTACGGTGGATTTCGCACTGAAATAGGCTGTAGTGTATGCTAGTATATTCTAGTGTGTTGGGTAGTATTCTGTAGTATATTATAGTTCATTCTTATATATTTTAATATATTCTAATATTCTATAGAATATTCTAATTCCTTCTAATAGATTCTGGTAAACGTTAGTATATTCTAGTATTCTGTAATATATTTTAGTGCATTCGAGTATATTCCAGTATATTCTGGTATTCTGTAGTATATTCTAGTCCATTTTAGTATATTTTAATATTTTGTAGTATCTTCTAATTCATTCTAGTATATTCTAGTACATTCTAGTATATTCTAGTTCATTTTAGTATGTACTAGTATTTTGTAGTATATTGTAGTTCATTCTAGTATATTCTAGTCTATTTTAGAATATTGTAGTATTTTGTAATATATTCTAGTTCATTTTAGTATTTTCTAATATTTTGTAGAATCTCCTAATTCATTCTAGTATATTCTAGTTCATTTTAGTATATTCTAGTATTTTGTAGTGTATCCTGATTCATTCAATTATATTCTCTATTACATTCCTGTACATTCTGGTTCATTCTAGTATATTCTCGTTCATTTTAGTATATTCCAATTCAATTTAGTATATTTTGCCTACAGCCTTTAAATTCCCAGTGAAATAATCGAAAATCCAAAATTCGAGACCTTCGGCAGCATACTGAAAAATTCAACGGAAAATAAATGCGGCAGGATAATCCAAAATTCAAATTCCAACCTCATTCTCTTTATCGTTCCCGTTGCAGAGCTATTTTCGAAAATAAGGGACCACGCGGTACAATCGACTGTACGCAACACCTAATTCCCTTTTATAGTCAGTCGAAATATCATGCCGCAAGCTCAACGTTTCGCGGCGCAAACCTGCCCGTCGAAAATGCAAGAATTTTTCATGAAACGGGATCATTTGCATACGTTTACATCAAAATAGTACACGCAACGCGTACAACGCGACAGTTTCTCGTCCGCAATTTATAAAATACCTCGGCAATGACAGCCGCAACGTCGCTCATCCGACCCCGGGCTTCGCATAATCAAATAACTGCGGAACCCATGCAACGCATCAGGTTCTTTCTCTTTCTGACCGCGAGCATGAACGCCCGAGGGCTCCGTACTCGTTTGTAACTTCTTGTATGCCAGCGAACCTAACTATCACTCTTCGACTAACTGCTCCGCCGGCATGCTAATCACTGATAATTAAAGCCGCGCCGCTGCCGCATTTTCGAAAACTATTCCTGCGCGGCCAGTGCGCGCAAGAAATTATGCGAATTTGAATTTTCTCGCTCGAAACTGACTTGGGATTTGTAATTCGTCGGAGAAATAAGATATTCGTACTACTTATTAGCTGTCACGCAAAAATTCTGTCACTTTTATTTCTTATAAATTATAAATAATATTCTTAGGGAGTCTAACGCTTTTGTTTAACGAAATCCAAGCGTGTTTGTAATATTAATAAATGTTAATGCACGTCTGTCCCTTACGATTATAACAATCTTGAGAGTTCTCCATTTATTTATTAACAATTTCAGTAACGATTTTCTATGAGTGAACTTTGAAACTGCAAGTGCAATTTCACTATTCAAATGCAGATTATTATGGACGTGAATGATGATTTTACAAACTTTGGGACATCCTTTGCAATTATCCCTTACGATTATAATAACCTCGAGAGTCGTCCATTTATTTTTAAAGAATTTTAGCGACGTTTTTATGTGGTTGAACTTTGAAACTGCAAGTGCAATAATCACGATTCAAATGCAGGTTATTATGCACGCAAATGACGATTTAAAATTTTTTAGAGTATCCCTTGCAATGATCCCTTACGATTATATCAACCTTGAGAGTTCTCCATTTATTTGTAAAGAATTTTAGCGACGTTTTTCAATGATTGAACTTTGAAACTGCAAGTGCAATAATCAAGATTGAAATGCTGATTATTATGAACGCGAATGATGACTTAAAAAATTTATAACATCCCTTGCAATGATCCCCTAAGATTATCAGTATAGTTTGGTGCTCCGTCGTTCGAGCATTAACCATTAGAATAAATGCATTCGTTTAAATGCATCAAGTGTTAACGGGAAACAGCGTAGACACAAATGGTATTGTCATAAAATGATTATCGTCACCAGACAGGTAAAAGGATCATGTCATTAATTCATAGCCGGTGCATGTTTCGGGGGAAGATTTGCCGGGCGTAATGTCGTCGGGTGTTAGTTAAACAAAATGAACGCCGCTTCTGCGCGTTCGTTGTCGCATCAATTAGTTAATATTGAAATCAGGATGGTGAAAGCGTTTCGGTCGGTAATCCATACGGACGCGAAACGCAGCAACGTTCATTTACACGCTCGACCGAGGTAGCAATTACATCGCACACGCTTGTTAATGCTTGTCGCTGGTCGCAGTCTAATGAAATGTGTATTTCAATTTGTTTCGCTCGGCAGCCAGTTTCGAGACAACGTGATCGACGTAGCCGATTTGTCGAGGACTTCTTCAATTCGGTTTCCGCTAGAATTGGTGGCTTCTCAGTCGTGCTATTGTTTTTTCGCCGGCTTCGAACCGGTCACGTTCAGTTCTCAACGCGAACTGTGCCCATTGAACGTTCAGTTTAATTAGAGAAGTGGAAAGGAGTACCACCCACTTTGCAAATTAAAGATGACCGGCTTCCTCGAATGCGCAACGATCATTCCCCGAATGGAAATTACGGTACACGCAAGTGGTGATTAAACAAATTTTAGAGCTTCTTTGCAATTATTCCTTACGACTGTAAGACACCTTGAGAGACGATGATTTTGTGCGATAGTCACTCCTCAAATGCAGATGATTTAAAAAATTTTAGAGGATCCCTTGCAATGATCCCTTACGATTATAACAATCATGAGAGTTCCCCATTTATTTGTAAAAAATTTTAGCGACGATTTTGTGCGATAGTCACTAGTCAAATGCAAATTATTATGGACGTGAATGGTGATTTAAAAAATTTCAGACTTTCGTTGCAATTATCCCTTAGTGTATATTAAATTATGTTAAACTTTGTTTGTGTATAAATCAATAATTTTTATCATTCAGTAACAGCATTGATTGAATTTAATTTTTACTGTGATTAAAAGAAAGAAATTAATTTGTTTGAAGTTTGTTACAATGAATATATAGATATTAATATTATTTTTCTTATGGGATATGCCAAATAATAAAGAAGTCCGATCACTGTACCTGTAAAATCAACCATAAGAAAATAAGTTAAATATAATTTTGTCTACTTCCAATAACAACCATGCCGCGATTCCCCTAGTATCGAAACGACGTGCTTCTCCGGCAGCAATTAATAATAATTATCAATTATTCTCCGTTCGTTTACAATCTCGCCACCAATACAACAGTCTGATGGGATTAACCCGACGTCGTAATTCTTTTCTGACGTGGGTCGAGATGAAATCCGTTGTTCTCGCCGGGAATCGCCGTACAAAAGAGAAAATAATGAAGAAGATCCCGCGAGGGATTACCGCAAACAAGAAATAATATCACTATCCTGCTGCTCGGATAATGAGATAATTATGAAAGAAGTAAGAATAATGTCATTGATAAACACTGCCGCCTTCGAGTTCTGATTAATCGCTCTGTTCGGAGGATCAGTGGAAAAGAAAGAATAAAGGATACTTCACGCTAAACTTACTGGTCAGTATAACCAATTCCAGATATTTTTATTTATCAACTATTGATAATAATAAATTTTGTCGACCTCTGGTTTCTGAGATATCTCAAAAATACCCCAACTTTGAGGGCTGTTTTCACCCCTTCAAAGTGGATGGTTGCCGATAAATAAAAATACGTGTCAAAATATTTTTCAAGGAAATATAAGCTCTCATAAGTTTCATCAAAATCGAATTTTCGCATCTGAATATGTTCCCATGTTAGTATAAAGCATCTTTATAATTCGAATAATCCTGAAACATCTGCAATCGGTGATTTCGACCGTCGGTTGGTTTAGTGTAAAAGCTCGCCGTTAACTGGCCGGAAAACGTCCGGACGTCTTTTTCGGATGTCAGAGCGGTCACGGTTGCTACATTGTCATGCAACCGGCGTACCTCGTCGCGATTCTATTCAGCGACCGGTGGAAATGCGTTGGAAGAACGCGACTTTTCCGGAAAATAGGTTCGGACGCGTGTCATATTGGTAAAACGCGGAAACCGAGCCATCCGTTATTGCTTCCCCCAGCAGACGAACTCGGCATTTTATATGAAATTTGATCTTTTGTTGGTAACAGACCGTTATCCCCGAGCAATTTGCTTCGTTATTCGCGGAATTAAACGGTCAAGAGAAAACGAGAACGAGAGAGAGAAAGATGGGAGAGAGCTATTATGAGACGACGGTGCATTCGATTATTATTCGTTGTTCTATTAAATCCGTCGCGCATATTTCGAGAGCTGGAACATTATTGCGATCGTTGCGCCGCTCGGTCCCGCTTGGATATTTTATTTTATTTTTTTTTTTTGTACCTCCAATAATCCGCGTAATTTTCTATATTCGATTTGCCGCTGCGTTCGCAACGGTGAGCTGCGACCGAAATTCAGTGAATATCGCCGCAACTTTTTCCGATAACTTTTATTTTACTCGATATATCGCGGAATCCTTTTTGCGGGGAATCATGCTTTTGCTTGTCGTCCACGCGTCGGTGATGAAATTATGGAAATTCAAAGGGGCTGCTAGCGTAATCGTGATTTTCGTTTGAATAGTTTCCGAACGCGATTCGCGCGTGCTGTGATTTTTCATTCGGTGAAAGACGAATCTGGAAACTGTGATAGTTCTTTGATCTCATTGATCCTCGTATTAGATTCCGGAACATTGAAGTTTAATCATGCAAAGCAAACGCGGAATTCTATTTATTGTGAACGGATACGAATTGCAATCCGCAATGTAGAAATATTATTTAACAGTCCATTTAATTTTGTAGCTATCAAAATATTTTAGCAAATAAATCGAAAACATGAATTCATCTCGTCTGCCCATTCTCGAATCGATTTTCCACCCTTTCCACTTATATTAACGATGATCAATAAAACAAATATATGTAAAATATTTTTGTACGAGTTCTTCGGCGTTCTGGTTCTTTATGAAATTCGCATTGGGCATTGTTTCCTCGTCTACAACATTATATATACATAAATAAAATACAGTCGTGTAAAATATTTTTGTGAATGCTGCTTCTCGTTAAAATTAACATGCAGGCCTGCTTTTTCACCCGTTCCATACAAGACATAATCAATAAAATATATATAAAACGTTTTTATAAAGACTCTCGTCGAAATACGTGTTCCCCAATATTGATAGTCGTTAGCGCAACAATTTTTAAAATTATATATGTTTTAAAATATGCAACCGAACATGTTCCTCTGTGCTCTACCCCTCCGATACAAATAAAATTCGACCAATTCAGCGCATGTAAAATACATTTACAAGCTCTATATCCTACGAAAACAACGCTTTCTAAAAGTAATGTGCACAGCGTGATCTCAAATACGATTCTCACCCCCGAAACCATGATAATTATGTCCGCATGCGGTGCGTGTCGCGTTTCGTACTTCCTGCCTGCTTTTTATTTATGCGTAAGAAATTTCCGAAGTCAGGGTTAGGCAACCTTCGATGTTGCCGTCGCAACAATCTCAACAGCATTTTTAAATAAAAAATGTATGAATGTATGAAAGAAATATTTTTGCGAAAGCTGCATCCTATTGACATAGCATCGTCCGCGCTAATGTTGCCCCGGTATGTTTCTCTGTCGTCGAATTCCATCAGCCCCACGCGTGAATAGACACGCTCGAGCCGAGCGTTAACGAGCCGCTGAGACTTCATTGGAGGTTGTCAAACAGCTTTCAGTTGCGGACACGTTAAATCGCGTGCACGTAGACGGTTTCACGACATTTTGCGTTCGGTCGGATGATGAAGAGAACGGAGAATACACGAGCGAGTGCGAGCAGCCGTGCGGCGAGACAGGAGTAAGCGAGACGGGATGGACGAGAAAGGATGGAGAAAACGGGCGTACACCTAATTAGCTTCTTCTCGAAATACGCGGCTACATAACGACCGACCTTGCATGGCCCATATTACCGTCACGCCAGCTGCAGGACGGATGCCGTTTTCTATGCATGCGAGATTCCTTGAAATAGATGATAACTCTGCGCCACTTTCTCACGTGAGCGTGAATGTTAATTCATCGAGAGGTATTCTTAACGACGAGATACCCTTCTTTTCATTTTATTAGCCGGCGAGCACCGTCGCTCAACCGATTCTGTTGATTTCAATGAAAGAGACGTATAATACGGAACCGGCGTTGGTATTCGATATTTTCGGCCTTTTTCTTTTTTAGCAATCGTCACTTGTATGGAAAATGTAAAAATAATCATCGGTGCTGCGACACTCGCGATTATTGCTAAGGTTAAGGCTTGCAGACTGAAGCACTGCAAGCGGTTTATATTACTTTATAAAAATAATCTTTTTTTCATTTAATAATGTACGGGTAACCTGTTAATAATATAAGGGTTGTGTAAAAGTAGTTTTTTGAAAAGAGCGAGTCCTTGGATAATTTCAAGAAACATTTTCCTCAAGATCCTGCGGTAGAAGGCTCTTACATCGCAATTTTGCAAGGAATTGTTTCTTCTATAAGTATATTCTGCTACTCAGTACTGTCTCAACATTCTGCGATATAAGGCCCCTACATAACAAGTTTATAAGGAAATTTTTCTTTTTACATTCTGCAACCCAGTACTGTCTCAACATTCTGCGATATAAGACTCGTATATCACAAGTTTGCAAGGAATTGTTTCCTTTAAAAGTGTATTCTGAAACCCAGTATTATAACCACTGCAGTCATTCAATTTCCTGCAAATGTTCTTCTTCTTGTAAAATTAACTACGAGTAGATCATTCTTGCAGTGGCCAGACAACCCACAGGAACCAAATCAAAATATATTGTCACTAATATTAATGTGAATATGTTGATAATAGTGTAAATATAAGACGATATACACTAATCAAATTTAATGTTTCCTAGTTTTGGATGGTTGCATCCAATTCGTGCTTAAGAGGTTAATATACTCGCACTCAAGGTAATCTGTTCATATTGCAGAACATTTGAGGAAAATTGAGTGACTACAGCGGTTACGATGCTGTATTGCAAAGTGTACTTACAGAGGAAAAATATTTCCTTGCAAACTTGTGATGTAGAGGCCTTGTATCAGAGTATCTTGAGATAATACTTACAGATAGTGTTACTAGTCCTTCGCAGGAGTGTACCTCCATCAGTTTTCATCAGCCGGTGAATAAAAGAAGAAGCGAATTCTGTGTGGAATATCTGAAATGCCTGGTACACCAGAGGTGAAGGTGAAAATGTTCAACGTTATGCTATTCTTTCCTAGGAGTTTTAAAACTAGCTCGTTAAAATTACGTGCTCTAATATTTTGGATATACAATCATTGAAATTGTAAACTTGCGTCCATGAGGAACTGTTAAAGAAATTTATTTCTTTGAGTTGATATTATTTTTAAAATATTCACGAAAGAAAATGAACCATACAGAATGGAATTATTTTACGTAAAAAGAATGTTTTACGATTTTGGAATTAAAATTGTTTGGAGTGCTAAGGGTTGATGTATGTATATTTTTATATAATTTGTATTCACTTGTAAATGAAAGGATGAAACTTCGGAACGAAAGTTTCCCTTCGTATTTGGTCCAACAAGGGCCGAGAAATGTCTGTTAATGGCCTGCCAAGATTTACCAGGTAACGCCAAAGTCAAACACGAAGGTAGACGAATAGTTTGAGCAAAGCCGACAACTTCAATTGAAGGATGCATACCATGTAACACGGGAGACGTCCATCTCCCGCAACAATGACGGGCTGCAGCTGAAAGACGAAAGACTCTAGGATGGTAATAAATATTCAGCAGGCCTGGATCGCTACCCTCGCTCTCCTGCTGCGCTTCCCTGCTATTTTCCCTCTGATATTCCGTGGAAAGTCTTGGGAACGCTAGACCAACCTTGGCAATGTCAACAAGAATGTATGAATGCATTTTGCAAAAATGGAACTCACCGATATTCTCGCTCCGGAGAGAATCATCCTACTTCTCGCGAAAACTCGTGATACCGCGTCATCGATACCTGAAACGTGTAAATAAGAAATTAATAGGAATCGAAGCAATGATCCTTAACGTTTAAATGATTTTTAAACGATCCAAACGCCATTGAAAATCCTGAAAAATTTACTTGATCAACTTCACCTCGACCAATCCAGATTTTGAATTACAAAATGCTGAAGAAGATCCTGATTCATTAAAAAAATTAGAGTTCAAGAGAATTTTAGCTATTTAAACGATCCAAACGCCATTGACAATCTTGGAGAAATTTACATGATCAACTTCACTTCGACTAATCCAGATTTTGAATTACAAAATATCGAAGAAAATCCTGATTCATTAAATAAATAGAATGCAAGACAGTCGTATCTTTTTAAACAATCCAAACGCCATTGAAAATCGTGAAAACTTCACATAATCAACTTTACCTCGACCAAACCAGATTTTGCATCGAAAAATGCAGAACAAATCGCTGGCTCGTTTAAAACATAGAATTCAAGAACACACAAGAAGATCGCAACCTGTTAAACAATGAAAACGCCCTTAGCAATCCTTTCGAACACACAGAATCAACATTGCCACGACCAATTAAATGCAATAACAATACGAACACGGACCCGCGAACGAAACCGAAAAATAAAATCAAGAAAACAGTATCCTGAAAATACAAATAAAGGGCGGACCGATGCAACAGCCAACCACGTAACCGACTGAAAAATAAATGAAACGAAAGAACCGAAAAAAGCAGAACGCAACCATGAAAATAAAGCTTGGAGGTGGCGCGGCGGCGGCGGCCACAAATAAAAATAGATCGCGGTGTAGAATGCAATCGATAAAAAGGTACAATCTAACCAACAATGACAGAAGACGCGCCGAGTGTGCAATCGTTGACTCGTTTCCCGGTGGTTGCAACCACCGCGGGGAGGAGGGTGAAGATGTTGATGGCGATAGTACAGGGAAATGCGAAAAGCTTCCCGCGGCTGATAAATATTCAGAAAGACGAGTCGCGAGAGGCGTTTGCTACCTCGTTTCGGCCAGCAGTTTCTCAGAGCAATTTTATATTTCGCCACCCCCGTCGTCGCCATAATGGATACTCGTAATGGGGCGAAATTGGCGTTCACAGGTAAATTGAATTTTAACACGACCCGTAAAAGTAGCCCGACGTAGTTCTGGCCGCTCGAGAGTGAAAACGACGACGAAGAGGACGAGGGTTGCGAACATGGCGAATATTCAAGTTCGGAGGCCAAGGTACGCGACTTGTAATTTATCGCGACTCGTCACGTGCACTCCGTTCGCGGAACAATGGACAGGTGTACGGGCAACGAGCGCCATTGACCTAAATTCTGATTAACACGTTCCCGCCAGGTAGACGAGGAAAGGTTTCTATTTTTTCCACTTCGGTTCCGTTCGAGCTTTAACCAGCCGTCTTCCCGAAGCTCGCGAAAATTAATTCGTAATGGACGATGCGCTTTAACACGTTGAATGCGGAGCCATTTTGCTGAGCTTTCGCGTCACATTTTATTTAAGGGGTGGAACAGCCCTCAAAGTTGGGGTATTTTTGAGATATCTCGGAAACCAGAGGTCGGAAAATTTGAATTTCTTTTTAAATTGTGTGCTTTTCAATGGAAAATGTCCACCGTGCAAGTTTCATTTATGACA
The DNA here is from genome assembly GCA_028453745.1 of Agapostemon virescens. Taxonomy (NCBI): domain Eukaryota; kingdom Metazoa; phylum Arthropoda; class Insecta; order Hymenoptera; family Halictidae; genus Agapostemon; species Agapostemon virescens. The sequence continues at coordinate 7,317,719 of CM052088.1, forward strand.
TTTTTTCATATTAATACAAATAACGGCAATATTCAAGGTGGACATAGTTATTGCCCCACCCTGTATATATACATTAGAAGAATTTATGTATTTATATTCGAAGAATTTAAAGATGCTTTTTCATTATTTTCGACTTTCCACCGAGCTTCGATCTTTTTTCAATTAACTAGAACCAATTTTTATATATTTTAATATATATATACATATAATTTGGTATTTATATATATTTAATATTTATATTTAATATATACAAGCAAAAATCATGTTATCCAGTGCTGTACAAGCACAATGTTGTACAAAGGTTTTCGCAATTTTCTTATCGTGTTGTAGGATGGTTCCCACAGTTTATTAATCACGTTATAGCGGAACTGTGTTATATGATGCCTACCTGTATTTATTAGGATCGGAGCGATGGTAGGATGGCGCAGACTGCGGATAATTATTCGAAGTAAAATTAGTTCGAGTTAATTGTAAAAAAAGGTAAAGGTCGGTGAAAAGTCGAAAATAATGGAAGAGCATCTTTAAATTTTTTTAATGTCTTCTTACCTTTGAATTATACATTTTTATTGTGAATTCATAAGATTTGCTGTCTAATTATCCTACTGAAAATAAGGCTAAGTGAAATACTTCGATTTTGTGTGAATTTTGTGGACGCTTGTGTACCATTCGTTGTGAAGGAGGTACATACCTTTGAATAGTTGGAAAACAGAAAATAACTCCTTTGGGTACTGAACCTCTGACTAAAAAAATATTTTTAGATGCACAAAACGTCTAAGAAAAGAACTATAAATTTTTAAATAAAATTCGTTTGATCTATTAGTAGCAATAAATTTGGAAATTTGGTATTCAAATAGGATTTAGAGTATGTGGATCCAAGCTGTTTAAAGATACAGTAAACAATTTTTGAAATGTAAAAGAGTCTCAAAGAGTAAAGAGTAAAGGTAAAGGAAACTTTTCTTCCGAGGATGCGAAGTATAATGAAATTTCGATCACTGCACGGAATACTTGATTTTTCTAAATTGACTGTTGCAAGGAGTTATGCGAGTCACGCAACGTAGCACGCATTTTTCACCATTCGATCTCGCCTGAGATTCCCTGCGGTGTCCACGGGATTTTTCGTATTGTATTCGTTCGTGGACAACAATGAAGATAGGAGATTGCTTTCCGGGGCCTGATTTATGCGTGTCAACCCGTTGTTCCTTCGACCCCATCCGAGGGAAGATGTCTTGAACGGATTGCTAGGAGTCCTGCAATTTCTCGATAGCAATCAGAGAAAAATATTGGGTCGTTCGATCGTGATGTCTTTATTACCATCTCAATCGAGAAAATAAATAACATGAACAACGAAATACAAGATGTTCCAAAAATATTGAAGTTCATGAGAAACTTTCTCCTTGGTGAAGATATCGTGCGCGACTTTATTTTCAAACTCGTTGACGAAAAACGTGGGCCAACCGGAAAATGGCTTTGATCTTTCGACGAAATTATTCGAGGCTAATCGGGGGTCGCACGATTAGCATCCCCAATCGTTTAAGACCGTCAAATTTACCTAGGAACGTTTTTGTTAGCACCCAGAAACAGAATGGAGGCATTCAGAACATTTCTACAAGGATCTAGACTAATTAGAATTATTTTTAGCTGTTTAAATGTAGAATATCTTCGCGTACCTAATTTCTTACTTCCAGAATCGCGCCTAAATTGTCTTCATCTTGAAGAAACGATTATGGAAGGATTACGATCCTGTCTCTCATAATTCCCTCAGAATTTTACACGATCTTAAAAGTAATTTTAGCAGAGTTACTTAGGAACATTTTTGCTAGCACTCAAAAACGGAATAAATTAATTCAGAATATTTCTACAAGGATCTAGGTTAATTAGAATTATCTTCAGAGGATCAAATGTAGAATATCTACGCGTACCTTATTTCTTAGTTCCAGAATCGCGCCTAAATGATCTTCATCTTGTTGAAAAGATCATGGTAGGATTAGGATCCTGTCTCTCACAATTCCCTCAGAATTCTACACGATCTTAAAAGCAATTTTAGCAAAGTTACTTAGGAACGTTTTTGCTAGCACTTAAAAACAGAATGAGGGCATTCGGAACATTTCTACAGGGATCTAGGCTAATTGGAATTATCTTCAGCAGTTTAAATGTAGAATATCCTTACATAGTTAATTTCTTACTTCCAGAATCGCGCCCAGATTACCTTCATCTTGTTGAAATGATCATGGAAGGATTAGGATCCTGTCTCTCACAATTCCCTCAGAATTCTACACGATCTTAAAAGCAATTTTATAGAAAATTTTGCTAGGATCGTTTTTGCTAGCACCTAGAAGCAGAATGAAGGCATTCAGAACATTTCTACAAGGATCTAGGCTAATTAGAATTATCTTCAGCGATTCAAATGTACAATATCTTCGCATAGTTAATTTCTTACTTCCATAATCGTGCCTAGATTATCTTTCTATTGGTGAAATGATCGTGGAAGGATTATACTCCTGTCTCTCACAATTCCTTTAGAATTCTACACGATCTTAAATGCACTTTTAGCAAATCCATCGAGCAAAATTTTTACCACGACCATAAAACGGAAACAAGATTCAGAACGTTTCTACAAGGAGTTAGTATAATTAGGATCGCCTCCGGAGGACGTAGAATATCAGCTCAAAGCAACCTTCTTACTTCCAGAATCGCGCCTAGACTGACGCAATTAGCGTGCCATCATTTTCATCCGACTATCGAGCCGTCGACAACGGTGCCATAATTTCCCGACGTTGGATGCGGTGGACCGCTCTCGCCGGAGAGTTTAATGAAAAGAGCAGAAAGTTCGCGCAATTGGTATAACGAAGTCAGTGGAAAAAGGTGGGACGGAGGGGTTGGGAGGGAGGGGGTAGTTGTAAGGAGAAGAGGAAAATGAAAATCAGATGCAAATTGAAAACTATAGACCGCGGTTCTACCTTTGGAAATGTCCCGGCGAGTTTCCACGGCGGAGAATTCAATGGAAAGAAAAGAATAGCCGCGGCGAGAGAAGAAAAGAGGTTTTCTCTTTTTTTATTGCCGGATCCAAGGACGCGTGCTTTGTCTGCCGAGGACGCGTTAAGGCGTAATGACACCATGATTCGCAGTATTGAAGTTCAGGAACAAACTGCTTCCATCCGTGCGTTTAAGTGCTCGCGCAACGGCGTCCACTGTGAAGATGAAAGCCATTAGGGCAGCAACGAAAAAAGTCTGACATGTGTAACGTAAGAAATTTCGCTGCACTCGTATTCGGTGCAGCTGTATCCGCTGCATGGAACACTCGCATAGAGACTTAAACATTGTCGTTCCTAATTTTCTACGTGCTCGCAAAACTTGTACGGTTCCACTGTCTGTGTTCCAGGGAAATTAAGTTGTTCTTCTTCGGCGAGTTATTGTTGTACGACGCTTGTACTGTTCGCCGTACGAGATGGGAACAAGCGAGACTAAAATGTCTGCAATTTTGGAATTCGTTAGCAGCATCGTGATTCTTCCCTCGCTCCGCTATTGGCGCAACAACGCTTCAGCTTCCGGAAGGAAGTATGCTTTTTGGGATGAACGATAATGCTCGCGGGACGTAGCGAACACGATGCGAGTTGATGAGAAATTATTCTACTCGGTAGATTGCAAGTTTTTCGGTATTTATGAAGGATTTATCTAAATGAAATTGCATACGGTGAAAGATTTTTATTGCCTGCCGCAATGAACAATGCCCGACGCAGTGTTTTGCAAATTGGCGCAGATGTACACTCCGGGACAAAAAGATAGCACCCTTTAAAATTAACCCTCTATTGACCGAATGTTTGTTTTTAATCCAAACAAAATTGGGGGAACGAAAAATCAGAAATTAGAATATTCATTTTTGCCATTTCTTAAGAAATTCCATTTGAACGTAATTGATGTTTTCGCCGGGGCTGCGTCCATTAAGAATGCAACGTCTGCTAATACGTTAGCAGAAAACGGTCTCACGCGTCCCTGCACCCTGCCCCGAACAGCTATAACAGCAATAACAGCAATCGAGAAACGGTCTAGCCGTTCTGCCGAACTCGAATTTCTATCGGGGCAACATTAAGACGTCAAACACCGATTTCCCAGGCCGAAAAACCAACATCCCGGCGAGTCACGTTGCCACAATAACGCTAAGGCCGGTTCTCATTAATCTTTCCCGCGGCCGTTTTTTCGAGACTGAACTTTTTGCCAAACCGCCGCCGGGCAAAAACGGAGTCGCGGAAACCATTCCACGCGGCGAAATGCAAACATTTTATGAGGGAAAATGAGGAAATCGTGAAATCGTTATTCTTCAAAAGGTAGACGCCGGGACAAGAAGCGCCCCGTGGCTGTTTGTTCAGCTGTTTTTAACCTTGAAGAAGTTTAAAAGCTTCAATTTGTTGTTTAGTCACGTGGGATCACAGATATTTCAACTGTAGAGAGCGTACAGCAGTTTTTAGGTTAGGTTATTTATCTGCTGAGTCGTTTTTAATGTTGGAGTATTCGAGCTGGGGGCTTTGCTTTATTTTTTAGATATTTTAGAGCTGTAGAAGCAGCTGAGTAGAAGCAATGAGTAATTAAAAATTCATTTTTTAATTTAAACTAGTTAAAAATAATTTAATAATAATACTTAATAATAGTTAACAATAACAATCAATTTGTGCAATCTTGAAATATTAGATCTAAGAACTTCAGTTTACCGTTTAGGTTTGTAAGATCAAGGATATTCGAGAGCTATAGAGTCTAGACCAGTGAGAAACGAAATAATAATTTTTTTTTACAATTTATGTTAAAAAAATATGTGCTAAAAAACTTGTGCTAATATGTCAGCTGTAAACTGTACCAAAATGATAAACAAGCGATCGTCGTTTGAGTCTATGCTAACTATTTGATAAATCATTTACAAATCTTGTGAAGACAAGTAGAAAAGGATGTGCTTTGGTCGGACAAGTAGAATCGAGGCTGCCGTATAGTCAGCCAAACGGAATAATCACTGATTTATGATCGGGCAAGTAGAATAAATGCGATCTATAATCCGACGTGTAAAACAAGTCACGTAGTATGTCGACCATCTACAGACAATAATCAAAATTTATAGTGAAAGAAACAAAATAATTAAAACGATGAATAAACAAAATTTCCACACTATTTTTCTTATTTCTCTCTAATCCTAGTGAAAAACAAAAGCAACGTTTAATGTTTCTTCCTGTTAGAATACTTGGCAAAAATTGTGATTCTACGCGAAGGTGTAGAATTTTCTAGGGATTGTACTCTAACCTTGATAGAACGTACTCGATCAGGATACGAGTAGTTCGACGTAGAGCTCCGACCTTGAATCCCTTTTCTGTGTACGTGATCATATGCTCTGAGAATGATGCATGCGAATAAGCTCTTTTATGTATGGCATACTTTAATATAATGCTTATCTCGCATCACCAGCGAGCGTGTGCATTATCGTCGTCAGAAACTGATTTAACGTGTACATACGCGAATACATAGGGTAAATAGTACATGTATGGTAAATCATAACGACCGGTCACGTTCTAAACCCTTTCCCAGTCCCTGTAATCACTTTAATCCCTTTTACGTGATCTACGCTATAAAATTGTAACCGGCTAAGTTGCAAACAATTATTGCGTTCTATAATTCGTCAATCTACACCTAAATATCTGAGACAATCATGTTTCCCTTGCATGCACGATATCTTGCGCAATTACGTGATTATATGCATTATAAAACGAGCAAACAATTAACTATTTTATATACTACTCTTTTTATATACATATAAATGCCTGATGTATGTATTTAATAGGTTTAAATTACTATGATTTGTTTATCGTTAAGTAATCATACGCATTGTAAAATTATCGAACGACTTTTTAACACGCTTGGAGATCTAAAATATTTATTTCATAGCTTGCAATTACTATATTTTGCACAACATCATAATTGTACACGTTTGAAAAATAAAGAAATTATTTAGATGAGATATTTTATAGGTTGTTCGTGTTCTAATAAAGATTAAGTGAACATGAATAAATATCAGGGACACCTGCATGATTTTATTTATTAGACTCGTTCTGTGTATATTCGGAAAAAAAGATGGATGGCTAGAGATACGACTCGCGCGTTTGTTTTCTACACGCTTGTAATAAATAATGACTGAAGTTCAGTATCGCATTGGAATGATGCATGGCGCATCCCATTGTATAATAACTTTTGTTCATTTGATTAAAGGTCCGCTGCAGGGAATTTATGCAATCGAAGGTAGAGTACTCGAGAGTGGGACGGTAACTTTTGACACGAATTTGAAAATCTTCAAAATGCAAATAATTTCTTTGTAATTATTTAATAGTTTCTTCAGACGCGTAGAAAAATTGAACGAAAATTTGAATAAACTTGGTAATTTTTAGAAAGTAATATAGAGCAGTCAATATTCCAATGCTCTGCAGTTCCACTGTTAAGAAACGCTGCAAACAATGCACAGTTTAACAAAACGTTATAAATATCGCTCTGAAATCCAATTAATACAGCTTTGTTACTTTAACTACATAACATGGCACGGTCTTTTAATTCTCTGCAGTTCCAATGTTGGAACAACTCAATCTGCTAACAATGTGGCATTTGTCAGAGATTACATTTTCAGTGAAGCTTCTCGTTAAATTGTACCTGAAATAATTCCTGAAAATTATTCAATTACACTTTAGATATAAAAATTGATCGGAAACAGAGTAAATACAGTTTTGTTACTTTAGCCAAATAATTTGTCACAAGCTTTTAATGCTCTGTAACTTTGTTATTAAAAATTCTTTAATCTGCCAACAATGTAGTATTGTATTTGAATTATTGCTGAAAATTCAATTACACTTTAGGTATAAAAATTGATCGGAACCCGAATAAATACAGCTTTGTTACTTCCGCCAAATAATTTAGCACAAGCTTTTAATGTTCTGCAATTTCGCTGTTAAAAATTCTCAATCAACCAACAATGTAGCATAGTACTTGAAATAATTCCTAAAAATTATTCAATTACAATTTCAACATAAAAATCGCTCAAAAACTGAATAAATACAACATTGTTACTTCTGCCAAATAATTTAGCACAAAATTTTGATGCTCTGCAATTTCGCAGTTAAAAATTCTCGATCTACCAACAATGTAGCATTTATCAGAGATTGCATTTTCATTTAAGCATCTCGTTCCATTTTCCTCGACGGTACAATTCCCAAACGATGGTTCCAATGAACTTGACCAGCGAACGTGCTTTTGGTCGGATCTCGGCACTCTTAACTTTTTAAAACGGATTCGGCTTTTACGACTGTCGTTGTCGCGAGGGTTCTATAGCACGGTCTTAAAAAAGAAAAATTAAACGCAAAAAGACGACAAGTCGTTACGGATTATGTCTTTCCTCTCCCCGCCCTCCTCGTCCTTTCGTAATAAAAGGAAAAATCGACCGAGAATCGGGGATTGTTCCTCGCCGGTGAAATTAATTTCTCCACACGGGAAACTGGTGCGTCCGACGTCTGGGAACAGACATTAACCGATATCTAGGAGGCGTAAATTATTTCCGGGGTATCAGGGTGATCAACGCGCGGCGATCTATCGAGGAATCAAGATCAGACGCGTGTAATTAACAATAAACGCGGCTGCGGAAGGCCGCCGCACATATTGCGGCCACTTAGCATAAACGGAAATCGATGACAGGCCGATGTGGGGTTTCGCATAAATTAAATACAAACGGCATTATAAAATATTCGAGTCTGTGTAGGTCAGAGAAACGTTCGATCTTTATTCGGACGCTCTTATTCCTCCTTTTGCAAGCTGCAAATAAAATTCTTGCAAGAAAACATATTGTATAATTTATTTATTTAAGCATCGTTTATTTGTTTAAGCAGCCTGCATCTTTGGATGCATGCTTTGGACCCGAAAATGTCATTAGGAATCTCTTTAAATATTTATTAATTTATTTATTGAACCAACAAAACATTATAAACGATCTTTAAAAGACAAGGAGGACTTCTTTGTGGTTCTTTGTGAGGATCTGTCTTGTGAAAATCATTGTACATAATCTCTGGCTAAACAAATTTTTTATTTTATACTCGATCGACCTGTTAGAACCTAAATAAAAATATTTAAGGATTCTTTCTTTAAAAGACGTTTAAAAACGAAAGTGATTTATTTTTATTTGTTGCAACGACAGCTTGTATAAACGTAATTGAAAACACAATTAAGGGTTCGTCTTGTGAAGATCATTCTACACGATCTATAAGGGGTGACAAAAAAAATTTTTAATTTTATACTCGATCGTCCTGTTAGGACATAAATAAAAATACTTCAAGATCCTTTTTTTAAAGGACGTTTAAAAACGAAAGTGATTTATTTGAATTTGTTGTAAACACAGGTTGTATAAACATAATTAAAAACAAAATTAAGGGTTCGTCTTGTGAAGAACATTCTACACGATATCTAAGGGGTTAAGATTTTATTAGAGAAACAAAATGGCAAGCATTTGAAAAACGTTTCAAACGATCGCTAGAGAATTTGACAGATTTCTCGACGGATCACCCGGTATAAAGAGAAATCGGTTCCTAACATTCTTTGTCCCTTGCACGATTGCAATCCTCTGGAAAGGATTCTCCCTCGGGGTCACGTTTAACCGCGTATTTTTCCATTAAGGACCTCCGGCTCGCTCGCTCCGATTCGCATTGTGTTCTTTGAGGCACAAGCTCATCTTCTCCAGTCGAAGTTGTTTTAAAACAGCTGAGATACAGATCGATACGGAACGGGGGAGAGAGAGAGAGAGAGGCAGCCACGAGGGAGGACGGAACGTAATTTCGGGACTATCCTTTTGCTTGCAGGCCTTCGAGGTGCTGGAGGATCTGCTCGGGCAAAACGACATATGTATTGCCATCAAGGAGAAGTTGGTGAAGGACTCCGGCGTGGCGGAGGAGACGGCTTACGACAATATCGTTCTGAAACTGTTGACGAAACCGAGAGCCAAGGGTAAGTGGAGAAAGAATACTAGACGTAAGAACAGTCGTTCGCCTCCATTCAACATCAATGTTCGCGATTCTCTTTGCGATTGTAAAATTGTCGCGCGTAAACTTCAGATGCGTAGATGCATGTATTCAAAAACATCTGAGGAGGATTATAGCAAATATAAATTTATAGAAAAACAGTTTCCTTAAAAATGGCAGAACTCTGCCGTCCGTGCCATAAACCTCTTCGTTCATTTACATCGTCGAAGAACGTTGTTCGCCTCTTAAAAATATTATTCTCGTCTGTGGTAGAATTTAAGAATTCTTTCGGACCTTGCATGTATCTGTACAACGTATGCTAACTGTTTATAGTACGTTAATTGCTACTGAGCATAAAAATCACAGTCTACAAAGGACAACCCCTAACAGAGGGCTCGTGTCAAAGAAATTCGTAAAAATTTAATCGATGCAAGGACAACTAATAACAAACCAATTTCGTATGCATAAGATGAAATATATCGTGTAGAATGAAAATATTCTAGGTCAGAAAAAATGTTTTGGGGTTGGAGTCAAAACAGCTTCAAGTGCAAAGGGTTAAAACGTCTGGCATTTCAGATGCACGTTTCCTAAAAAATAGCAGAACTCCACCGCCCTTATCATAAACCTCTTCATTCATTAAAAATATCCTCAAGACGATATTCGCGTCTTAACAATAATTTATTGCCACAATCTCGCCACGTTCTTCCCGCTCGACCATAAGCGGACTTTTGCAGACTTCCCGGATCAAGCACAATTCCCTCGAAACGATCGAGAGCAGAATACTCGAAGGATCTCGCAATCGCGGTTCTGTCCGCAGGAATCTCGAACTTGAGACAAGTCGATGAAATTTCCTAGTTTCAGGTTTTATCTGACAAACTGTCGGAGTTCCGGCGACTTTGATAACGCGACGACTGAAACAGCAAGCGTACCGAACGTTTCCGAAATCGCACTCCAACCGGAAGTGAGTTCTCGCGAGAACCGAGCACGAATAATGCACGCGCCGTCAAATAAAACTAGGCGAACGCGTCCGTTCGACGCGAGCGGCTTTCTACATTCTGCAACGAGCATTATTTCGCTAAAGGAATGTTGCAGAGACGGCTACGGTTTATTTATTCGCAGAGGATTGTTACGTTGTCGGCTGCGCGACACTAACGACAAATTGTCTTGACGGTTTCCTCGGTTCTCTTAACTCTGTTTAAAGAGATGGCGAATTTTTCTGCTGCCGCTGCTTTGTCCTTGAGAAAAACAAGACTAAACGGAGCATCATTAGCCGTGCCAGACGGAAGCGTCTACATTCTACGAATCGTACTGTTGCCAGCGCTTGTTAGCGATACTCGCTGCCTGGGGACGTTTATGTTTCGTAGACAGACTCCAGGATGAAGGGAGGTTTTTCGATGCGTTTAGCATTCATTTTCGTAGAACAGGTCGCTCGAAAATATTTTATTGGCGGTACAAACAAGTCTCCGCCATTTGAAATTGGATTACGCAACCGGTTAATTATGGCGGCTAGTGTCAGACCTAAGACGTAAGGGTTGCGCATCTGTCAACAACACAGTCTCGAAATATTAGCGATTGTGTATCAGCGTCATATATTTTTTCCCTGCGAAAACGTGTCGAGTTTCGAGCCGAATAAACGTCATTCGCGAGGAGTTCTGATTTACTTGTTCAATTTGAAGAAATCTGCAGCCGTCTTGGTATTTGGTCTTGAATTACTTTGAATATATTTAAGGTAGAATTAAAATGCATTCTTGAAACGCTTAGTTTGTTCAACATTTTGTGGTCAGCATTTGTTTAAAAATTATTATGGATTTTGGTAAAAATATATATACATATAGTGGTTGACATTATGTCAAAAATTAAATTTAAGAAATGCAGGGAAAATGGAACTTGTACTGTTTGTACATATTTATACGAAGTGGAATAGGTAAGTCATAGCCAGACTCAAGTCAATAAGGAATCCTGCAGAACGATTGATGATAAGCAATAAGAAATTTGTTTATACGAGGTATCGTTTTAAACTTATTTTCAATCGTGTTTCCAAATATACGAGAAGTAGAATGCGTGAATCATGACCAGACACATTAATTGATGCTACTCAATAATATATATTGGGCAGTCATTTAAGATTTTACTATATCTCCATTGGTTTGGAATATTTTTGTGAGCCACTGTAGGTAAACGCGAATTGATATCGATTCGTCATACGTCCACAATAATCGTCTACGATCCTCCAGAGCAACCAGCCCTCTCCAGTTACGAACAATGGCGTTACAGATACGACAGACATAGCTCGAGACACGATGCGATGATTTTTATCGGTAATTTGGAATGACCAGAGGCGCCAAGGGTTCACGTGTCGCTGCGATTTTACGAGAACGGTTACTCCCAGACACGTTTCAGCAACCGGATAATTTATTGGCGTCGGCCGAACGACGATAGTATAAAATGTTTACCCCGCCCCACCTGTGGACAGAGCAGATCCACAGCCACCGACACGTTTAAACGGCTCGATAAAGGGGATTGTTTCGCAGTTTCCCGGTTTCCATTTCCGGCGAACGGATAACGATTCCTCCGGAAACGCGTGCCTGTCCCGATCGATCGATCCTTCGGCGGCCACGATTTATCATGTAAATACAGTGACAAACCGCGCGACGGCAAGTTGCCGGTCGCGCAGGATTTATGTGTGAAAATTTTCGGCGACTCGAAAAATCTTCTCTTTAAGAGAGCTCGATCCTGTTGAAAAATGTCCTATCGGCTGGCACGTCATCCCGAAGCTCCCGAAACGATTTATCCATCGATGGGTAGCGACTGCTCACGGATATGCGCTCACTGTTTTTCACGGCATCCTGACAACTGTCTATTAAATCTGGCTTTAGACTTCCTATATGTCAGTGTCATCCCCAATTTCCGCGAGCGAGCGATACCGAGCGGAATCATTCGACGATCATATTTTTTCGGCACGCGTATCCTTCCGAGTCCCTGCAGCTGACGTCCGCGGGACTCCCATAATTAATCGAGGGAGCCTGTTGGATTGTTTGGATTCCGTCAACTTTCCTGAACGATTTATACCGCTCCCAGGCGATTTGTCATCGACTGCTTCTTCTCCTCTTTGTTTTACTTCCTAGCACCGTGAAATTTACAATATTCCGCGCGACGAGTGCGCGGATTTTCGGACTCGATCATCTATGCGAGATTTTACTACGTTTACCGTGAGGCGGGAGGGTGATTTGTAATGATTATTTAAAATGAG
>CM052088.1:7340579-7350790 GCA_028453745.1 Agapostemon virescens
ATTACTGCAAATTTCGGAAAAGAAATTTGACAGTAATCTATCTAGGCTTATTTTGAAGCATGATTCCCGTATTTTGACTTCTCTCAATAGTGTTTTCCTGCTCGATGCTACAAAGAAATTGCAGTTAGAATAACAGTCAATGTACCGACGATTAAGAGTGAAGATTGCTGAGACTCAGAAACAAAATTGTTAATATTCACACAGCTGTAACTTCGCGAAAAAAAGTATAACATCAATCCTCTCTATACTTCGTATGAAGACAAAATTCTTTACTATCGCAGCCCTGAATGGTCTCTTGCTATTGAATCTGTAAAAAAGAATTGTATTAGAAGTAGTTAATTCACGAACGATCAAAATTCTAAACTACTGTGATAGTTTAAAAATGATTAACGTTTATCCTACCCTAACTTCGTGAGAAAATGTCCGATATTGACACACCTGAGTTTATCTTAAAATACCCGCTTTTACTTCTCTGAATTTATTTCCTTTCATAGCCTGAATTATCCCAGACAACCGACCTGGGAAATCCGCCAATAATCGCGGAAGCATCGCGAATAAAATTCAGTGAACTGTAACAACTATAAACATCACGGTGAATATTATAATTAGAAAAACCTAGAACAGATAAGACGGGAAGAAAATAATTTAGTTTGATCTATCGGAAATTGCAGTGTGATGCCAAAAGTATTCTCCTTTCCTATCTGCCGCAGCGCATCCTTTCAAGTAAACTGATTTGCGTGAACGCAGGAGGATCGCAAGGAACAGGGAATTTTCGTTCCATCTCTCGATATTCATACGCCGGAGCTTTGCAGCATCCTTTGTCCTCCTTTTTATCCTTTCTGGCTGAACATACCTGCGCCGAAGAACGTCTTGTCCGAGCGAACGGAAGTGGCTTTGATCCGTGACGACGGATTTCCGAAACATATTTCCCCTTTGAACATTTTTCCCTTGTAGCGCGAGCAAACTGCGGTGTCCCAGTCGAGATACCGATCAAATTTGATTGTTCGTTAAACAGATACGAGACCCCAAGGACGAGACACAATGCATCCCCTGTCGTCAAGGCACTGTGCCCGACGAGACGCATTCCACTTGCCGGGACATCCCTGAGGAGTTCCTGAGACCCGAGAGCGGTTGGGCGATTGGCGCCATGTCCTTTTCCGCCTCTGGGATTCTGGTAAATACACCACGCTTCGACGAATACTATACAACAAGTGCCGTAATCGATGTCCATTTTCAATGGACCCGAAAGAAACAGCCCACTCGATCGAGTTAATAGTTAACCGTAGAACAACCAAACGCCCGAACGATTTCAACTCGGAAACCAAACGTTCCGTCCGACTTTCCACTCCATTCTCTTTGTTTTAGAAGTACACAGTGAATCGCAGAACCTTCGAGAATATCGACGAAACTCATTAACTTTTAACCGACACCATTCAGCCTACCGATTTCATTTCTCCGGTAAACAAATCATACAATACGAACCATTGGTTTCTCGAAGAATCACTAAAAATCTCCTTACGATTATTTAAAAGAGCTTTTGCATCGCTATATTTGCATCTAAGAGATTGGTAACAATGTTGCACGTAATAAACTTTATATTCATGAAAGGAAACGAACCCATGCACAATGGAATTATTTTAGGTGAATAAAATGTTTCGATTTTTTAAAATTAGAACATTAAAATTGGTTAGAGTGCTAAGAATTAACGTTGAATGTGCGCCATTTTCCAAATAGACCACTTTCACAATTGACACTAAATGAATTTCATGTAATATTGAAATTACAACCACTATCTAATGCTCCATTTTTCACGATATCGTAGAAATTACATTGAATAAATTAAGTTTAAAATACTGTGGAATGAAATAACTGATAAACTCATTTTTCTTAAAATAATGACTTACACCACTTTCATAATTATGAACACAAATGGGCTTACCGAGTCTTTTGCTTATGCACAGTTGCATTGTTTCCGTTTAACACTTTAACTGCCCAACCAACAGTCTAAAAAATTCCACAGAGTCAAAGTAATTCATTTAATGCAACAACAATTGAAAACTTATAATGTCCGACACATAGTTATCCTTCAACCTTCTTGTAGTCTGGAAATATGAACTAAATTGAGTGCGACGAATATATTAGCGTACAAATTTATTTTTAAACATGGACAAATACTTCTGTCACCCATATATGGGTGACATGGCAGTCAAAATGTTAACGGTAAATAAAATGTGACGCGAAAGCTAAGCAAAATGACTCCGCATTCAACGTGTTGTTAAAATATGACGAAAAGGTGCTTATTGCTCTCCATATTTAAAAGGGCACCAACCAAAAACTACTGCGTAGAATCAATTGGTCTTTTTTCACACACAAGCCTTGCTATATCAGTTCTCAAAACATATAATGATTATACGGCTAAGTGTGAAGTTGGGTGCAAAAAAATACAATTAAATCCTCTGTCGAGAAAAAACGAAATTACTTTCCGAACAACCCAATAAATGTACCTACACATTTATCGTGTAACAGTTTTAAACGGTGTTGCGGTAATTTTTACTGACGCCGCAAAGTCGCCATTCGAGCGCGAAGGGTCCATAAACGCCGCCATTTTGTCCGGCGACGTAAATGCGGCGTCCGGAAGTCCGCCGTTCGGAATGCTGCAAAACTAATTAAAGAAAATGTGTTAACGTTCTCCACCAGATAACGTTCTGCGTTTGCGGCGTGTTCCTGAAACACAACGACACTCCAGTGGTCCGTGCATCGGGTCGCGAACTATCCTACATCCTGCTATGCGGCATCCTGCTCTGTTATCTCGTTACGTTCGCGCTGGTGCTGAGACCGACGGACATCGTTTGCAGTATCCAAAGGTAGGAAGTTAAGGGACCCGGGTGCGGTGTCCGGTTTCAAGGGCCACCCTTTCTTCCGGCAAAGAATCGGTCCCAGGACAGTTGGACAAAATCCAATTCCCTCGCGGGAACGAGACACGCCCCGGTGCTGGGGGATATTAACTCGGAATGCAATACATGATCGATCGAGGTAAAGCTGATAAAGTCGAGAGACGAAATTTCATCGGGAAGTGAATTACGAGAGATTCAATTACGGGGAATCAGAAGAAGAATATAAAGTGGAGCACGGAATTCATTAGGAGTGAAGATGCACCTGCCCCTCCGGTCTCTAGAGCGTCCCTGGGCTACGGTGGCGCGGAGGATACAGTCGGAAGAAGGATTATTATTAACATATTCACAATCGAAACCTTTTTTCCCACCGAGTCCCCCAGGCCGTCTCGATAATACGCTATCTATTGCCCGACACCGCAGAATTCATTGGAAACGCGGCTTGTCGGATCTGTTCCAGCGAGGCTTTCCCGTCTCGAATCAAAACTCAATGGAGATTCGCAATTAGGAAGCATTTCTTTTAACGCTTTCGGCAATGAAACTTGCAGCTTTCTTCTGTTATTCATTTTCACTTCTCCGTTCTGTATTTGCATCTGTGCCTTCAGTCCAGTTTGAGTTACCATTTCTGCAATTGTTTCAATCATTTAATGGCTCTTCGTTTTATAATGTGTTTAGCCTAGTTGTTTCACGAAACTTTTAATCTCAACTATTCTGTTATTTATTTTATTCTCCGTTCTGTATTTGTATCTGTGCCTTCAGTCCAGTTTAAGGTACCATTCCTACAATTGTTTTAAACGTTTAATGGCTTGTCATTTTATAATGTATTTAGCCTAGATATTTCGCGAAACATTTAATCTCCACTATTCTGTTATTCATTTTGGTTCTGTATTTGTATCTGTGCATCCACTTCAATTTGAGTTACCATTAATGGCAAATATTAAATTGCATTATTCTCATTAGACTGGAATCTTCAAATGCTTGTACAATTGCTTGGATCATTTACAGTTTCCCAATTTTAAACTATACTTTCTGTACCTGTTGTGTGTAATTTTGAATCTTAACTATTTGAACACATTTTTCTTCCACCACAAATTTAATGTCGCTTCAGTGACTGAAGTTGTCGGCACTCCGTGGACTTTCACATGAATCCCCATTTTCTCTGGATTATTTTTTAATAAATAAATGAGAGAGTAAAGTTACTATAAAGAAATAAATTTATGTTTGTCCCAATGGTTCTCTGAAAATTTCGAAACATTTAAAAAGCGATGTCCTATGAGAAATTCCACGAGCTAAGGCTCTCCGAAATATTTCTTGAATAAAATTATATATAATAAAATTGAATAAAATTATATTCCACTTGAAAAATTCTCCTGTTCTATTTTAGCGTAGCGTTACTTGACATTGTTCAGAGATTTAATGGACCCTAGCCGGACTTCCGTGGCTTCCACCATAAAGATTCGTTTTTATCAGTAATAAAAACTTGAGGCAGATTTATCGTCTACCAGGGATCCAGATCGGATGATTCTCGGGGTTTCGATAAATCTTAATATTTCACAAAAAATCCTACGTTTCCCCTAAGGCGAACCCTTGTCCCTTAGACCACTCATCACGTTATTCGACAGATTCGCCGCCGGTTTCTGTTTCACCGTTGTGTACGCCGCCCTTCTAACGAAGACAAATCGAATATCGAGGATCTTCAACGCGAGCAAACATAGCGCGAAGAGGCCATCGTTCATATCGCCGCGATCGCAACTGATCATCTGCTCCGGTTTGGTCTTCGTGCAGATCTTAATTAATGGAGTTTGGATTATAATCGACCCGGCAAGGGCGATGTATCATTATCCGACCAGAGAAGACAACCTGCTCGTCTGCAACAGTTACGTGGACGCCAGTTATATGATCGCCTTCGCTTACCCCATCATGCTGATCGTCGTCTGCACGGTGTACGCCATTTTAACTAGGAAGATACCTGAGGCTTTCAACGAGAGCAAACATATCGGTGAGCTATTTATTGATCTTCATAGCTTTTGATTGGTGATTCTTCTTCCTATAGAGTACACTCTCGGTTTCTTTCCAAGTCCGCAGATGATGTACTAATTCCTTTCCTTTTGCTAAAACAATCAGCTACGCTAAATTGATTTCATCGGATGCTTTTGGTTTCAACTATTGGAGATTCTCAAACTTCAAACTTAATGGTCAGTGGACATTGACGAGCATTCTTCTCCTCAAGAGTGTAAAGAATTCAATTCAAAATTGTCATCCATATTAACCTAAATTCTTTACATAATTGTCAACCAGATTAACTTAAATTCTTTATATAATTGTAAATCGAATTGACTTTATTATTAATTTCACTCTTTACTTATTCAAGCTAGTCTGCATGATCTTCAAGCTTCTATCTTCAAACTTGATGATCAGTGGACATTGACGAGCATTCTTCTTCTCAAGAGTGTAAAGAATTCAATTCAAAATTATTTGTGAAGTTAAATTAAATTATTTACATAATTATCAATCAAATTGACTTCATTATTAATTTCACTCTTTACTTATTCAAGCTAGTCATCAAGATCTTCAAGCTTCAAACTTGATGGTCAGTGGACATTGACGAGCAATCTTCTTCTCAAGATTGTAAAGAATTCAATTCTTAATTGTCAATCAAATTGACTTAATCATATATTTTATTCGTTATTTATTCAAGCTACTCTTCAGGATCCTCAAGCTTCAAACTTGATGGTCAGTGGTCATTAATGAAACTGTGGACTGTCAACCATTTCACGCCACTTTGAAAATCATTAGCAGTCTTTTTGAAACTTTTGACTTATAAGAAACAATATACAACAGACTTCCGCTAATCCTTCATCACTTTGAATCATTAATGCCACAAAATGACCCCCGTTCTTTCATCTCCGTTCACGTAATACCATCACTCGTAACAAGCATTTCATTCTTACTACCATCTGTCTAACGAGAACATAATTTATGCAAAACCTTGGAAAAAATAATCAAAATTTCCTCAATGGAGAATACGCTCGTCTTCTTTCTCGATGCGAACCCTTTCTCTTGTCTTGTTCGCAATTCCATCAATTCCATTTTCATTCTTCATTCTTCCGCAATTTCGTCTTCTTTCTCATTTCCTCCACAATTTCTCCCCGTTTGCCGAGTCTTCAAACGTTTTCCATATTCCTCTTCCTCCCCGCGTGGCATACCGGGAATAATCAATAGACTGCGGACAATTCTACGAAATAAAAATATTCTCCATGAATTTTTTAAAAATTCATGCAAACAACAATTTCATTGTTTACTCAACGCCATAAGTGACTCGTCGATCACATACGAGTGACAGTAATTTTCTTCCAAGTTCAGAAATTAATTTCCACAGTGACAGGCTTGAACAAACCCACTTATAATAGGATTTTTGTCATGCTAAAGGATTGAAGGGTTAAGTTAATAATAAGCATCCACTAAAACTAAAACACTTCATTCATAAAATTAGTAATATTTCTTCTAATAATAATTCTAATCCATTGAATATAATGTATTCATAAAATCTTTTACTCTTTCCACTATTTTCACTGATGAAACACTTAAAAATCTTTACTGCTACTTTTTCCTCCGCAATTTCGACCACATTTTTACTAAAGTCTCAAAAATGATTCAAGTCGTGGAATTTTAAAAACGTAATCAATTTTTAAAACGTCACAGCGAGTGTACATGCGCAAAGTTCGCAATCTAATAATGAAAATTACGACGTTCGATTAATTTCCGTTTAGGTTTCACAATGTACACCACCTGCGTGATATGGTTGGCGTTCGTGCCCCTGTATTTCGGCACAGGCAGCAACGTCGCTCTCAGGATCACCTCGATGTCAGTGACTATCAGCTTGTCAGCGTCTGTGACTATAGCGTGTTTATTCAGTCCAAAGGTAATTTCACTAGGATTGAATCTACGTCAGCTGAGAAATTCTCTAAAAATCGAGAATCTCTCTGTATCTTCCTTTTTTTTCTATGTTTGTTCGGACAGTTGTACATCATCCTGATCCGACCGGAGAGAAACGTTCGTCAGAGCATGATGCCGGCGAGATACAGCACGACCAAAAGCTCGGCAGTGACGGCGACAAATGTCTCGAGCATGATAGCGCCCGTGACGCTGACAGGTGCCACTTGCGATCAGAATAAAGCTGTCAAGAAGCACATTATCAGCACCATCGACTGCTGCACGCAGAGCGAATGTGAGTGACTATCGGCTGACTATGGAAATTTTCCTCCGATGCGACTGCATTATTATCTGTCAATGTCCCATTCGAACCACGGATCTCATTTATTCTCCTCATCTCCGCGCAGTCGTGTCTTCTTCAGCGAGTGATAAATGTATTCGAATCATAAGTGCTACAATTTGACAATTTTATATTGAATCGTTTAATTCTAAACGGAAGCCTAGGGTCGAAACAAGGATTTTATTCATTCTCTGCATCTCCATGCATTTTTGGCTTCTACTATGGCAAGTTAAAAATATTTCATCCAAATACACATTGTATAACTAGAAAATTTTATATAAATCATTTAATTTTAAACGAGAGCCCAAAGGAAAGGGTTAAAACAAGAATTTTATTCGTTCTCTGCATCTTTGTGCAGTCGTCAATTCTATTAAAGCAAGTAACAAAATTATTAAAATCTTAAGTATTGCAATTTGACAAATTTTATATTAGATCATTTGGTTTTAAACAAGAGCCTAAGTTGGAAACAACGATTTTATTCAATCTCTGCGTCTCCGTGCAGTCGTGCCTTCTACAGCGAGTGATAAATTCAATTTTATATTAAATCGTTTAATTTTAAACGAGAGCCCAGGATCGAAACAAGGATTATATTAATTCTCTGCTTCTCAGTGGACTGTTAGCTTCTACTACAGCAAATAATAAAATTACTAGAACCATAACTGGAACAACCGAAGAATTTTACTTTAAAACATTTAATTTGAAACGAGAGCTCAGCTACATGGAACTTCGATAATTTTTTGTATGCAGTATTGGTCTTTCGAAATTACAAATGCACGTTTGCAGATTGCAAAATAATATTATTCATATTATTCATACCGGCTTTAACAGTGTAGTCACACGCCGTAAATCGAACGAAAAATAATCGCGTTTTGTGTCGCACGTTTTTATTCAACCCTCGTGTAATTCATACTTTGCATTTGTTACCGAATATGTATCCGCGAAACTGTAATGAAGAGAACGATTCATTTACGCGAATGCTACAATCTACATATCGATTGAAACGACTGTAAATGCATTTTTCTAATCTGTATAACACAATCGTATCCACTCGCCGATAATTAAAACTTGGGAAACAAACGTGTTACTCAAGTTCTACCTCTTATAATTTTTATTATTATTTCTTACGAAATAGACATTTTTGATTTTGCATGAAAATTCACAAATTAATCGGACTAATATTAATAATTAATCGGATTAATATTAAAATATTAATATTAAAATATTATTTCCGTTTAAAGAAAATTAAGGAACAACATGTTTTGAAGATTCAGATCGAAATCATGATCACGAGTCTGACTCGTTGTCGTGGGCCAAGGAGTTAACCAAAATTTTGTCCACAAATGTCTGAAGTACCGTCTACTATAATATGTACGCATGTAATTTGTTTATAGTAATTCTAATATATTGAGACTTGTGTTTATGCTATCTACCAAAAATCGGCACGTACTTTCCGGACAACCGAATATTTCAAAACCGATCGATCCGTTCGAACATTAATAAAATTTGCAAAAATACCACAAAATTCGAACAACTAATTTCTAGAACGCGGCAGCGCGAATGTGTGCACGGGGAATAGCACCATAATCGCAGGGGACCGCGGAGTGGCCGTGGTTGAAACGATATTCTAACTTTCCCGATTTTATTAAAAAGTTGCGGAAAAAAGGATTATCCGATTCGCGTTATGGAACGGTGCCTTAATATCGTTAATCTACTGGGATCGTAAATACGCCGGCTAACTGTGCAATTATATTTTTTCGGTATTAAAGCTTTAAAAGGGTAGTAATACCGGTAGCGGATAAAATAATAGTAAAATAATATAACACAATCCCGGCGGGGATCGTAACTTCGCCTGTGTCCGAAACGTTTAAAATCGCGACTGGTTTTATTTTTAAAGCGGCACCGGTTGAAATATTTCCGTGACCGGTTAAAAGTACAAAAAGAAAGATGAAAAAGAAAAAAAGACTACACATTTACAACAACCACGCAGTGACTTCTATTTTAACAATATTCGTTAACAACATTTACCGCGACTAACGAGCTCCGCGAAGAAAACTCTACTAGCCCCCGTGCTTTTCCGGTCGTTTTTCCGTCCAGCTTGTTTCGAGCTCTCCTCTTTATGTGGCTGGCAGCCGAAGTTTTTAATTAAGCGTTTCTACAAAAAAAAGACCAGAGAGAGAGAGAGAGAAGACGATTTTTGAATGGCTGATACACACAAGATCGCCGAAGGCGGGACATCCGCGTGAAATAGCTTCCTTCCGACGATGCTCGAGAAACTCTTTCAAATAAACTAATCCGCGGCCTTTGCAATTTATTAATTAACCCGTTCGCTAGCCGACTCAAGCGATTTTAATCCTCTGTGTTCGACCCTTTTGATTTTTAGTCCGTTCATGGTACAGACGAGGGTTTAATCTTCGATGAAAGAATAAATATTAAGTCTACCTGAAAAGTAGTCAGTAAATGTTGCCTTATAAAAATCATAAGATTATATTTATTTGGACTTTGTTTGATATTATTACATGCAAATATGATAAATATATTTCTTTGCTTATTTCTTACGAAAATAATTTTGTAATTTTAGTAATTGTGAAATAAAGAAGCTGGAAGAAGTCGTTTTGGTCGGAGGTGATAAAATCAGTGTTACTCATTCCAATCGAATATCGGCACTAAAAATTGCCATACTATTATTTAAACAACTTTTACGTTGCTAGGTTTGCAGTTAAGAAATCAAGAGAAATGTTAACGTACTATGTACGAGTAATAGTAATTAATTTCATATGTACGAAAGGAAATACACTGTGTACAATGCAGCTATTATAAGTAAAAATATCTTTTCGATTTCGGAATGGAATTGCTTCGAGTGCAAAAGCCTTAGCACTCGAATGGCGCCTCTAAGGCGTCATTAAAAATTGCCATGCTATAATTTAAGCAATTTTTACGTCGTTAGATTTTTCAGTTAAAAAATCAAGAGAAATGTTAACGTACTATGTACGAGTAAAAGTAATTAATTTCATATGTACGAAAGGAAATACACTGTGTACAATGCAGCT
>CM052088.1:7350800-7371434 GCA_028453745.1 Agapostemon virescens
GTTATAGGTAAAAATATTGTTTCGATTCCGGAATGAAATTGCTTCGAGTGCAAAGGGTTAAGCCGTAGCAGTCGAATGGCGCCTCTAAGGCGTCATTGAAAATTGCCCTACTATTATTCCAATCAACTTTTACATCATTATATTTGCATTTAAGAAGACATTGCATTTAAGCCGTAGACGTTTCGTTGCAATCCAACAATTACCAATAATGAAATTCTAAAAATTGCTGAATGTAGTGACGAACGTTTAGCAGAATGGCGATCATGGTTGTTCGATTACGGGAATATTTTTGCCCGCAGATTACGAGTTGGAGGTGAAGGACCAGAAGAATGGCAAACCAGCGCCGACGGTGATCTCGCGATTGACGCAGACTTCGAGCAGCGATCTCGAACAAAGCGGAATTGTGGGCAACAAAGACGCAAAGGAGAATTCTACGTCGACGACGACGGCGACAACGACGACGACAACGACAACGACGACGACGACGACGACGACGACGACAACCACGACGACCAAAGAGAACGCGAACACAACGAAGCAAAAGAACAATAACGCGAGGATAGGCAACGGGCCGGTGAGCCAAGCGGACGTCTCCTTATAGCAGCAACCCTCTCCTGAGTCCGCCATTTTGAACCTGAAACCAATCTCGAAGAAGCCCGTAGTTGTTTAAACATAACGTTTTGTAAATACGACTGATTGTACATCGAGATGGCGATACGAAAGAGAGAGAGAGCGAGAGAGAGAGAGAGAGAGAGAGAGAGAGAGAGAGAGAAGCTGTTTCGATCGTCCTTTGAAGCACAAGCGCGTTATTTTAGCTTAACCGGAAGTGTGCGGGGAGGTCTGCGAATTATTAGACTCGAGTTCAGCGAATCAAGGGTCTAATCGTTGGTAACTGTTCGTGAAAAGTTACTCCCTGCATCCTGTATTATTTGCAATAACGCGGTCGGTCCATGCTTGCACACGATCGTAGGAATTCGCCTAATTGATTGCTGACGATTTATTGTATACCCAAATCATGGCGGAAAGATTTGATCAGTGTCGAAAAATAGAGACAACGGAAACTATGAAATGCAAGCTTTAAAAGTTATAAACAGACTGTGCGGATTTTTGGCAATTGCAACAAAAATTAGTGGGAGAAGCAATATGGCGGAAATAGTAGAAAGAAATAGCACCGGAAGAATATAGAATTATTGTTATGTTAGTTTGAACATAGATTATTAAGAGAAACAATCTTACAACGAGCCAAAAGAATGTTCAATTATAATTGTATTATTTTTAACATGTTATAATCAATTTAAAGTCGCATGTTCGTGCAAGCTACGCAGAAAAATCTGCAGTCCAATTTTTCTTTCGTTTTGCACGATACTCGACATTGACGATCCAATTGAGGGGGGATATCCAATTGAAAGCTAGTTTGCAAGCTTTTGCGGAAATTTTTTGGACAGAAAGAAATTATGGTGCATTCTTGAAATTTTGGAACGGTTTCAGACGCGGAATCTCAAAGTAAAATTTGCCCGTAGCAATTTTAAAATTTCGAGGAGTGTCAGAAAATATCCCACCGTGCATATTCACGCATTAAAAAGGTGGGACACTTTTAATACCACAGTGCTTCAAAGAATTAAGGTACAAAAACATATTTTTTTAATCTATAATATTTCAAAATGGGCGACTTATTGATACCATATTTCAACAGATCCGCGCGGAAAGGCGAAATCTTCTGAAATATTGAAAACAGAAATAACTTATCGCTCATACCCATAGTATCTAATTGTACCTGAATGCAAATTAAAAAATTGGAAGATTTATATGCGTTTAGAAAAAATATTTAGTTTTTAGAGGTTTTCTTGTGTACACATTTTATAAAATATTTTTCCCAAACGCATGTAAATCTTTCAATTTTCAATGTTTTAATTTGTATTTAGGTACAATTAAAAACTATCAATATGGGTTTCAATAAAACGTCCATTTTGAAACATTATAGATTTAAAAAAATATGTTTCTGTACCTGAACATACCCTTAGCACTCTAGTGGCGACTAAGAGGAAAAAATTGGCACACCAGTATTTTAAACAATTTTAACACCGTTATCTTTATATCTAAAAGATAGATAAAAATTGAACGGTTGTAAAAACGGGTAGCAGTAAAAAAATCCATATACATAAAATGAAACAATTAATGTAGAATGAAAATATCCTAGATCAGAAGAAATGTTCTCGTTTTTTAGTTAAAACAGTTTCGAGCGCAAAGTTTTAACAAATTCCAAAGTTTCAAAAATGTTATACATGTTAAAAGTTACCATCATTTCTTTCTATCCAAAAGATTTCCGCAGAAGCTTGTCTAGCAAAAATTTCACAAAATCAAAGTAAATTATTTGATGAAGCAACAATTGAAAATGAAAAATGTATGACACATAGTTATCCTTCAACCTTCTCGTATTCTCCAGATTTCAACCAAATGTAGTGCAACGATTATATTAATGTACAAATTTATTTTTAAACATGAACAAATTATTCTGTCACCCATATGTGAGTGAAATTGCAGTCAAAGTGTTAATGCGAAAAATCAATTCTAAACTGTCTCGCCATAATTTCGCACGTTCGAAAAGTAACCACGGATGTCCAGTACCAGGCGAATATCCTGCAACCATGTGCATGCGAGGCGTTCATGGTGTTCAAATGCAATAAACATTTTTGAAAATTGTAATCGATAACGTAACACAATAGAAGTCCACTACGGAAAGGAAACAAGCTCACAAACACACGGTATCGATAATTCTTTACGAATAAAATACCTTTGTATTATACAAGCGAACGATCATTTACCGTTTGCAATCGGTTCGCCGCTGAACTGTCCAAATTTATATAAACAATAGTTTTTTTATATACTTTCTCGCGAGACTGTTAGAGCAGCCGTTAACTATACATACATACATATTCAGTCTAATGATTTGCACACCTCTTGTGTTACGGTGTGTCGCGTGTACTATAAAATGTATTTGCCTAGTTTGACGGAGTGTTACGTTAATTAAGGCGAATCATTACAACGTGAATCTTCGTACTTCCTGTATTCATTAGCCTGCCAGGTGTTCACGCGAATACAGAGTGTTTCAAACCAGTCTGCAAAAATATCAATCGAACCGATCGTTCGCGTTTCACAGATTTCATTCAAGATAATCTTATTCAAGCTGTTCAACATTTATTTCAACAATTGTTGACATATCATTGTATACGATAAACTGGGGAAGAAAACGAGAAGCGAAAAGTCGGATTTGCAGAATTTCGTTCGAATAGAGGATAATTAGGAAAAATGGTGTCGCAGTTCCTCTGTAAAGTATTCAAGCAAAACCAGAAAAGAATTCATTTTGAAACGGATAAAACTATTATTTAATACTAGAACTACCAAACCAGTAAAAATGACTTATCCCTACTTATTTCTTTTGTAATTACCGAAGTTATAAAAATGTTTTCATTAGTAACACATGTTACAATAAAAATTGAATGAAATTTGAATAGATGCAGTCTTATTATTATCAGAAATCAATGTATATCGTTAATTGTTTATTGTTCGGTAGTTCTAGTGTTAATGTTTGGTTACGAGCTTGCGTGTACAGTCGCACGCGTAACGTCTGCTTTATAAACAAATTTTATCGTGAAGTTAGCGACTCGTTTGAATGCTTCCGTGTGCGGCTGTAAGAAGACATTTTTAATTATGGAAAATCAATGGCATCTGGTTCTCTTCGTGCACGCTATGTTTTTACACACATAACTTGTACCCTAACTTCTTACACGGTCTTTTCAACACGTTTTATTCGATTTGATAAGTTTCATTGGCATCGGTCACGAAAACATTCGGACACTTTCTGTAACGGAATAGCTTTTTAAAAATTCAACCAACCAATTTGAATTTTTAGATAATACGCAAACAAGCTTTTTTGTAAAATTGTTCCTTTTGTGTTTCACAGTATTTTATTCTAGTTCTTCGAGTTTTTTAAATGTTGAAAATTTTATTTGAATAGGTTATCGTCCTTATGAACTGCAAACGATTAAAGATAGTGAAAATTGCAGTCTTTCGCGACTTTTCATAACTGTGAGAAATCTAAACTTCTACGTTCGTAGCTTGATCCTGCGTTAACCGATTTCGACGAAATTTTATAATTAACGTAAATTATCTTAAATCCTCATCGAAAGCTCAGAGAAAAAGGTTTGAGAGCTTTTTATTTCTTTTGTAATTCCAAACGATTGAAATTTCTATTGAAAAACTGTGGCATATTGTCCAGTAGGCAAGTTGTTCTGTCGTCTAAGAAAAATTGAAGTTGCTTGGATCAATTTTGAAAAAGATAAACCATTTTAAAAACTGTACGAGCACTTTCGCGACCTACTCCACTTCGTAAGAAGTTTCATTTACTTTCGTCCTATTTATTTATTCTTTAACTTATCTTATTCACTGTCGCACAGTTTATTTATGTTTATACGATGCCACGCGCGGTTTCTATCGCGCGAAAAGCGAGCTAGACGTGTACCATACGATTTTTATCTTAACGAACGGCAAAGCGGTCTCGTTGGTGTTTCCCGTTCAAGCGGAATTGTTATTTAGCCGAACAACCGAATTGTCCACCGTAATAGCCACGTTCGCAATTTAATCCCGGTCGAAACCAATAAACGCACGTGACCATAATGTCCGCTAAGTATCGGAGAACACGCACCGTTCGCCAAAAAGAAAAAAAAAAGAAAGGTGACGCCTAACCATCGACTTTAATTAATTGTTAACTCGCATGCTAAGAACTGCTCTGGTTTCCTCTGTGATCATAGCATAATACTCGGAATTAATCACGTGGATTGCGTATAAATCTCTTTTGTATATACACCGGCCCATTTTCACGGTGCACGTTAACGCGACTCGCTAATTAATAGACACGACACGAGAACGATGCTGTAAATATTAGTCGGAGTGGTTAGTCGAAGATACGAGCGAAGACGAGAGGATAGAGGGGGAAGAAGAAGAACGTTGAAAGTTAGCCAGATCGTTGCCAAATGCGAAATAATTGCGCCGAATGATGAACGAAAAACGTAAAAGAAAGGAAATCAAAACTGGCCGATTCACCGATATCTGTAATTTTTGTAAAAAAAAAAGAAAACGAAAAAGAAAAAGAGAGAAAAATCGGGGAAGAAAACGAAGCAAAAGCGAGACACGAAACGATAATCCTATTTAACGAAATTCTTTCTTCTGTACATACGACTATCTCTCTCTCTGTAAATACATACCGTACGGGATACCTAGAACGTAAGACACTTCAAGAGGAAAGTTAAACAAAAAAAAAAAAGAACAAATACACATATACGTATTCGATAACTATAAAACTCGCTTGAAACGATCTCGAGGCGTGGTAGACTATTTAGGGGATCTTTTTCCTTCTTTTCGACTCCTCTCTGCAGACTATAGGAATTGCTAAACGTAGAACTTAAAAATGTGCGGCGCAACGTTCGCGTGTTCCAAATGTTTTCTCAGACTATAATCGCTCTCGATAGTCGGAAAGTTTGTATGGTAACGAATGGAGAACGACATTGTTCCGTAGTCGTCGATTGTACATAAGTCTGTGCGAACGATTGTAAATTCTTACGTAGAACGTCGTGACTATAAGCACAAACGATACACATATCCCAAGTCTATCCTACGCGTAGACGCTGGCGCGGTTTCATTTGTAGCGATGTATAGTCACTGGAAATTGTTCAATATCGTCGAGATCATTTATTCTTAGAGGACGCGTCGTTGCAACTATGCAGGATGATTCGAAAGGATGAATTTGCGAGTAATTTAAACCAGCGAAACTGAGAAACTAGTCTCGTAAAGATCGAGTCAAAATTTACGTGCTGCTAGACCACTGTGAAATTTGAATATTAATTATGAAGAAAACGATTGAACAGAGCAGGCTGAAATTTCGTGCGCGTGTTTACTCGTATTCGGAGCAACGGCACAAATTTTTCGGAAATATTTTATTGCAAATTGTTCTAGTTATGAACGATTTGACGCGATCTGGACACTCGTTGATAACTCCTCGGTATTCTCGATAGAATGACTAAGAAAATTTTGAGTTGTCGCTCGAAATGTGTAAAAGAGCACGCAGCAAATTTTAGTTTGCAAGATTCAGTGGTTTCCCGTAAATTAATTCGCCATTGGAACCGCGCGTCTAGAGTAGAATTTCTGAAACAATGTCGGCTACGTTCGATGACGTAGAATGATCCTGTGTATTTGGGTGTAGAAACTGTTGATTTTTCTATTTGTAGAGATCTTGTCGGACAGTGGGTACACATGAGCCCGGTATCCATCGTTTGGCTTTCGGAGATCGGATTTTTTCATTCTAAATGACATCTTCAACGACTACGTGTAAAGTTTAGACCGTTAAAGCATTTAGAGATCGGCGGTGATCGATTTTGATTTATCTGCGGCGATGATATATCGGCTGGACGGAACAACGGAAATATACTTGACCGTTCTCGAAACGATAATCCTAATGCCACCGGATGTGTAAATATTATTTAAGGTGACATTTGTAAATATATTATGCGTAATTCACAGCGAGTCACGGGATGAAATAAAGAAGTAAACAAGTTTTAGTTCATACGGAACCAATTTAGTCGTAACGTTCGACAGTGTTAAAAGAAAAAATGTGCGAAAGAGCAACCGGCGCACCGATAAATTATTTAAAAGAATCAAATAATGCAATGCAATGACAATGTCAAGAACTTTAAAACAAACAAAAAAAAATACTACGTTCAAAACTGTTATGGTCTAAGCATATTTTAAATACGTACGAGCGCTAAGGTAGGAACACAAGTATAAGTGGATATTACGATGTATTCATTAAAGGGGACAACAATGAATGATAAAAAAAAAAAAGTAAAAATAAAATCTATTGTAAAAGCAGCTGGTAAAAATAACCATGTATTTGCTGTTTCTGATTCCCATCAAATCCTACTTTCAGACACCCTATATCATCGAAAAATTACTGTTGAATAATTATACAAACGACAGTCCCTGTTTCCTAGATAAATCCAAGAATTATTATTTTTATAAATAGTTTATAGTAATCCACTGAATGGATTGCTATAAAATAGACGCTGCAAAGAACAGTAAAAAAATTATTATCTCAATAAAAATGCTAGAAGATTATATGTTTATGTAAAATATGCATCTTCGGGGATTTCAGAGACTGAAAAAAAATCAGTTCTCTTCTAAGACGACGTCAAGTACAAAGCAGAATAAAAAACGTCATTAATTTTTATTAAAACAAACGACAATCCCTGTTTCCTATATAAATTAAGAATTATTATTTTTATATACCAATCCACTGAATGGATTGCTATAAAATAAACGCTGCAAAGAACGTGAGACATGTTTCAGGATGCATTTTATTTCTCCAAAAGTGCAAAACGTTACATAGAGGCCAATGCGTCACTCGTCATCTCTCGTCGTCGTCATCATCATCATCATCATCGTGCCAAATAGAGGCAGAGATAGGGACAGAACGATCCGACAAAATTCCTGATTAACCACAAGGTTTCACCTGAATAGATGAACTTCTCATTTCGGCTCATCGTTCAGTTCGTGGTGCTTTACCAGGTTGGTGGGGCCTGAAAATCCCGATTAGGCAATATCATTTGTGATTAACTACGTAATCAATTACCTAATGATTTTGATACCCTGCTGAGTAACCAATCATCACTAATAGTTACATTAGCCCTACGCTGTAACGATAACGACAACGACGAATATTCAACAAATTCGATCAAACACATTCTGTTAGCTTCATCATTCAGTTACACATCATTTCTTCATCGTTTCTTTATCCACATTACATTACACAATTTCGGGAAAATTCTACGCGTTTGTTCAAAGCAAACTCCACGAGATATTGTCGCATTTTTCTTTTGATTTCCTAATTTTAGAGATTCAAATTTTTCTACAGATATAATGAAGACACTTTAGGACAATTTAATTGCTTTACTTCTGTCTACACGCCATTCTTTATATTCTTTCAATTGCAGACTTTTTCCAACAATTTCAGACACCGACAAAAGAAAATTACTTACTCGAAAGCTAGGATTGACTACAACCCTAACGGCGAAGACAGAGTTAAAAGATTGAGGTAACTTCAAAAGACTATCATTGTATGCAGCGTTAATAGAAGTGACTACGATTCTAGTTAATTCTACGATCCAGTGTCCCGGCTCGCAGAGACAAGGAGAGGCGTTCAAGGGTGCGAAATAGAAAAGGCCTCGTTAAAATAAATTATTTGTTTATTCCATTAGCAATTACAACGCTTTGAAGTTCAACTTGACATTCTTCGTTCGCTGAGCAACGACGTCGCTCGTATACCGTTACGCTCTCCTAAGCATACAACCTTCCTTTCCTTTCTGTTTTTTCTCTAATCCTTTTCCTTGATCTAACCGGTTACAATCTGCTTTCTCTCTCTCTCTCTCTCTCTCTCTCTTACTCGCACGCGGCTAAATATATCGGTTTCTTTGGAAAAAGAGAATGGAAGAAAGAACGGCTCGACGTAAACGACGAAGAAAAGATTTAAACACGAGTGTACGCTATTTGCCTAATATATACACGGTGTCTTGAGTGAACAAGTCGCCCGAGATTCATGTTTAATTTTTTAATCGTAGAAGAAAACCTTTGAAGAAAAATTGCTTGACTACAATACGTTCAGAATCGTTTTCACATTGGCACTGAATTTTTATGAGATCCTCTTTGCACGATGCATTTTGTTATTACAAACAATTCAGTACAATTTGGTGAACTGTATTATCCTTTTACATTGTAAAATTTCTTTAATAAATTATCGAGTATTATAAACTTTGTGAGATTGTGCACTCGATGAAGAATAATTTTCAAATCTAATTTTCAATATCTATCAAAGTTTATTCTTCTATAGTGATTTTACTCTATCGATTAAGAATGATGGATCTCGGGTGACCAAGTAAACTGCAGTGCTCTGTACGTCTCGTCATCGATGAGCAACAACAAGCGATATATTTAACTATACTCTTCTCAATCGGACTGTAAAAATTGTCGAACTCTACACCTTACAACGCAAAGTATAAAATCTTTGTGGTTTGATTATAGACATTCGTAGAATATGTTACAAAATTCTGAAGCTTATTTATAAAAGTATGTTTTTCTCGTCCGTCGCAAAGAGAACATATTGGAAATTATGTATTATGTACGAATGCAGGCTTACAACTGTTTTCTCGAAGAACCTAGTCTATCGAATCGTCCTCGTGCACTGGATGATTAAAGTCAGACAGTATTTGAAGAAATTTCTATATCTATTCGAAGATTCGTTTGAAACCAAATTTACCTACATCCGAGGATCATTATGAGTTCTTTTGTCTCTTTGGATGTTCACTAACTATGGAGTAGATTATTCTATGCAAAAGGATGGGAAAAAAAGGAGAATAAAGATTTTTTACGAGACTCTGCTTGGATGTCGTGACGGGTCGAGTAACGAAAAATGATCTCGCTTGAAAGTAGCATACAATGAACGAGATGTCTGATAAAAAATTTTATTCTACATTTTTCCAACTATTTTGCCATTTAGAATCATCAATATGTATACTTTTATCACTGGTTCATCATCCTATACATCTCCTTCTTCAGTTATCTTTAACACAAAACATAAACAACATCGTGTTAAAACAAGTTTTAGATTCCACCTAACTAAACATTGAAACAAAGACAACAGTGATCTATAATTCTGTGGTGCATCAACTGTATACACAGGATTCATTTCTCTTGAAATGAAAATGTTTGCCTTGAGTTAGCAATGGTACTCCTCGATTATTGTTAACAATTAGTGATCATGCTTAACATTAATTTAAGACTACAAGGGTTTTAAGTATCAGCGAGTGTAAATAATGTGAGGCACACTGGATATCCTGTTGTCAGCAGGGTACATTTCATGGGGTTAGAAGATAACTGAATTTATGTCTTCCAGTACTTACCACTTTAATCTTTATTTGTTTTTTCTTGAGATCTAGAGGAATTGATAAGGCTTCTCTACTAGACTCACTTCCTCCTGACCCTGAACTACCTCCGGGCATATCAGCCTCCTGCACGCCGCTTGCAATGATCAGTGCTATTTTTCTCTTTATATTGGTGGTCTACCAGAAAATTACAAATCCATAATAAAAACGCAACCATGTTCATATATATCCAGAGAGAAAATACTTACATCTCTTTGTATTCTTTCTCTGTGATTGGTAGCTCTCTTTTTCTCCCAATTAGCTCTGAAAACCTGATCTTTGATACATGCCAAAACTGTGTCGCATGCCTGACCCCAAGCATCTAATGTTTCAGCCACCACGTTAGTATCAGCTGGTCTCACATCTCGTCCCAAACCAGCATAATCTACTTCTAACTGTGAATTCTTTTGGTCTAATTTGCCATGTATGATATCGGCATATATGGCTTCAATTATTAAATCCTCTAAGTCTCTAACATTCTTTATATCTAGTTCCTCGAGAAGCACAGAGTAAGGTATACATCTGGACTTTGTAGCTAAGGTTACAATAGTTAAGTGCTGCAACTTCTTTTTCTGTATGGGAGTTAGCTCCAAAACTTTGTCTTTATTCTCTAAATATTCTTTGTAGGTACCATAAGCAAATAAGTTCAAAGTGTTCCAGTACTGAACATAAGGCCCTGTTTCTAGCTCTTTTATATTGGGCATATCTAACAACTCCCCGAATACATTAACACCTGGTGTTTCTACAGCTTGCTTTATTAATTCCATGGCAGCTGCTCCTTTTGCAGTTTTTGCAAGCAGTACAAATTGCTCTAAGGGGTTGTTAGCAGACTTTTCAGTAGTCGTACCACCCGTCATTTTTATTCTATAGAATAATAGAAAAAAGTATAATAGTATAACTAATGAAAAAAAGTTTTCCCCTTATCACCTAAATCTCGAGGAAGACATATAATAAAAAGTAATACATACAGTATAAAAATAATTTATTAAAATACAAAATAAACATTGAGGAGAAGGCTCGCCAGAGCAAATACTGATTTTTCTTAATGCCTCATTAATTATTTATTAAAAGATAGTTATTCAACTTTAATAATATGTATTTTATAGACTAATCGTTTAATATTGCTCAGAAACTCAAAAAATCAGCAGATCTAGGGGATATCCTTCTCTTTAAATCACTATAGATAGGTTAAAGAAATGACTAGACAAAATAAGAGTAGAACGAACAGTAAAATAGCAGGTAACGATCAAGAAATACAATTTATTGTGTAAATTAATTTGTATATAATTGCAGCTTACCCCGTTTGGTGTTTAAAAATACAAAATAACTTTTTCTATTGAATACGCCTTCAGGTGTCCGCAAGTATGCGAGTGTGATGGTGTATGTTCTACCACAAACAGAAAACCACTCTTATGGGAACGATTTACTGCTCCTCATAGGATAATACGGAGAATACCGGTAAAGCATGATGCGAGAACATAATTAAAAGAAAACACTCAGAGCCAAAGATGTATTTTCCTTGAATCGATAAGATTCCTGACAGTTCTTTACGAAGTTCTCGCCCACAGTTAGACAAATGTTGCCGGCCCTGGAATGCACCATACATCAATGCATTCTAGAGACGAAACTCGAGCGTTTTTAGGAGTGCGACTCCAAACGCATGCGTACTCAAGTTTGAATTATACGCAGTATGTCTCGGTTAAATAAGATTACTGAATTATTTGTTTTATTTATTTTCGTATGGAAAAATTTTTTAGGATTAGAGATACCAGAGATAACAGTCTTCCCTTTTCACCATCAAATTTCCCTTTCGCGTCTCTCTGCACGAAGCATGTACAGGGTGTCCCATAAAGTTTTAACGTAACAGAGAGAGGTGATTCGGAACAACTTTTTCCTTTGCCAGTTCGCGCCAAAACGCTATGTTTTACATTTACTAACGAAAAATACAAAATACTCTATTCGCCATTGCGGCGCTTTGATTTGTCCCTGTTTTTAGTTAATAATTTGGAAGCAAAGTGACAAAGAAAAAAGTGAGATCACATTATTCCCATTACAGAGAATTCTGAAAGGAATATAAGCCCATCTGACATCCCTGTTTAAGATCATCTTCTTTATCAGATTTCAAAACTGTCCTAATATCTGTTTTCTATTTTTTTTCCACTGGCTTAGAGAAACGGATAGAAATATCAATTTAATAAAATGACAACGCTGTCTGGACGTGGGTTATCAAGGTTACGCAACTTGGGAAGTTAAAAATTTTGACAGTAGTTTCGTTTCTGGTGTAAATTGTGTAGTTTTCGATCAGGTTAAAAGGAACAACTTCAATGGGTTGTGTCTGTTTGACAGGAGAGAGGGGAATGTGTGTTCGTGCGCGAATGCGAACGGTTTATGTTAATGGTATTTCCAAATGATTGTGCCGTTTGATGGGAAACAGTGAACGAAAATATTTCAAGATTGCAGTTCGTCGGACGAGATTGCGCTTGAAAATTCCGCGGAAACGGATAGTATAAGATGAAGCCTTTAATTGAGTTCGAGGAATGTTTGCGAGACACGCCAAACTTTCGGTGAGAATTCGGTTAAACTCTCTCTAACATCGTTATGTAGCAGCCGTTTTATTCCGTCGCACTTATTGCACAGCTTGTTTACTATGATCGCGTTTGTTGAATGCATCATATTCCTTGGCGAATCGACGCCTCGGAACTTATGTTTTTAATACCCTGCATCCTTTCTTCCTACAGATCGTGTATCGAGGAAGTAGAGACGAACGTTGATCTACTAGAACAAAAGCTGGACAAGGTATTGCTGCAAACAGGTTGCACCGTTTTTCTACGCAACACTTATCAAATTTATCGATATATTTCTCTGTAATTTGGGCTGGGTATTTATCGATCGAAACGTTTACTTTGATTGATTAATTAATCTCCATGATTACGAATAAATTACTGTCAAAATAAAGATTAATTTAATCGATCTACGAAATTAGTTTTCGATTATTGATAATGAAATATTAATCGCTAATTAGAAATACTTATCGTTAATCGTATATTAAATATTGTCCAATCCTGTTTAAATTTTACATTGAAACGGTCACTTTCGATTGTCTTCTGTATATGTAACTTTATTTATTTATTTTTTGACAAACCATATCTTTTTGTATTTTATCGTAGGTGTTGAAAAATTGTAGCCAAATGATTGACACTGGGAAACTTTTTATAGGACAGCAAAGGTAAGCTAAAAAAAGTTGTTGGAATTCCATAATGAATTTAAATAGATGCATAGGAATGATTAATTGGTTCAACGAACTGAGTAACTGAAAAAATATGTTAATTGTTTCAAATGGTTTTGCTCTGCGTTCAAAGGGGGAAGGGAGATTCTGAGCAATAAAGGAAATCAGGAAACATGTATGAATTACTGCCTCTGTTGGGAATGACTCATACTAGTGGCCTCTGTTCCACACAATGAAGATTGATACTGCTTGTAACTCTTACAATATGAAAAGTGTTCATTCACTTTTTCTTAACTTGCCATGAATTCTGAATATTTATGTATTTTTTTACAATTTTTTAATACGTATGTAATGCTTGGTATATACAGGATGTTCCAATGGAATAAATTATTTTAAATATTTCTCTAAGTATTAATAATCCGAGAAAGTATGCTAAAATTATTATTATATGAAATATGATATATTTCAGGAAGGTCAATGAATTATTAATATATTATATATTTTTCTCAATTGTATGTAATAGTCAAAATTATAAACAAGTTAATTGCTCATAATACCATGATTTTAGTGTAACATTAAATGAAAAATCTAACAAATCAATTTTATTATATTGGCTTTTGTTACTTCGAACGACACCCAATTAATATAAAATTTTTTGTATAATACAGATGACCTTGAAATGTTGAAAAATACTAATTTTTTCTTATCCTCAAAAATAAGAAAGATATTCGATACAATTATGTTACACAGATCACTCTGTACAATTTATCATTAATTTTTTTATACTGTTTTTAACAACCATATTTTTTTTTTTAGTCAATTCTTCAATAGTCTCTGGGAGTTATCACTCTATTTTAACGATAATTCCGAAATAGTGGTCCTAAACAAATTAATCCATGCTTTACAAGAAATGAACAAGTTTCATACTATTTTATTAGATCAAGCATCTAGGACTGTGATTAAAGATCTGAATTCATTTATAAAAAGGTAAGATTGGTTCAGAATGTACACCTTAATTGAACTAGGCGTTATATAAATATTATTCAAGTATACGTGCAATATTTTTTTATACTTTAACAGTGACATCAAAAGGGTGAAAGAATCGCGTCACTACTTCGAGAAAATCTCCGCCGACTTGGACGTAGCTTTAAACAAAAATTCTCAAGTTCCAAAGTCCAGACCTGCAGAATATGAAGAAACTTCCAACATTTTGTCGGCCACTCGATCATGTTTCCGACACACGGCTTTAGACTACATCCATTCATTGACGATGATACAAGCACGCAAACGGCACGAGATACTAGGCTCATTACGTAATTACATGAACGCTTGTATCACGTTCTATCACCAAGGCACCGATTTGGCGCAAGATTTGGATCCATTTTTGAAAGAGCTTGGAGAAGACTTGATTAAAATGAGAGCCGATTCGGTGAAGCTCGAAAAAGAAATGGAAAACCGACATATTTATGTTACAAACAGAGACTTGATACCCTCTCTAGCATCTGGTAGTCCTCAAATGGAAGGCTACCTGTTCAAACGCACCACTAATGCATTCAAAACGTGGAATAGAAGATGGTTCTGTTTGAAGGACCAACAGCTCGTGTACAGGAAAAGAACTGGTGACAGTGACTACACAGTCATGGAAGAAGATCTTCGTCTTTGTACTGTGAAACCAGTAGTAGACTGTGATAGAAGAAACTGCTTCGGAGTGTTGAGTCCTGCAAAGTAATTGACCTACCATAATCTTGAACATACTCATTCACGTTTTCTCTATTTAAAACTAAAACTAATTTGCAGGAGTCATATTTTGCAAGCGGACAGCGAGGAAGCGTATTTAGCATGGGTAACTGCAGTGCAACAAGCAATCGGTGCTGCTATTCAAAGGGAATTACAATTACAGAATATTAGAGGATCGAGTAGACAATCGAAACCTAAGTCATGGTAATAAAAATCGTACTTTTCTAGTGTACTGGATAGGGCATACAGAAAACAGACAATTTACAATGCTTATTATTGATCACAGGATTTGGGAACAAATCCTGAAGATTCCTGGAAACGATGCCTGCTGTGATTGTGGCGGTGCTAATCCGAGGTGGGCTAGTATCAACCTTGGAATCACATTGTGCATAGGCGAGTTATTTTCACTGTGCTTAAAGGAGTCATTAGCAACAGTTGCGAACGTGACTACTTACAATTACGCGTATATTACTGACGATGACTAGCAATTTACTCTGAATTAGTGTATCATGTGACTCTCTCCTTGATACATGTAGTTTACAAGTCATCATGTATTAAGTGACTCACTCTGCTTTTAATTAAGCAGATCGTTTAGGGCCATCCTAACGAGCATACCTGTCTAGTGCCTACTGTTAACAAAATGTCCTTTAATTTTGTCAGAGTGCTCCGGAGTGCACAGAAGTTTAGGTGTCCACTACAGTAAAGTGCGTTCCCTCACGCTAGATGATTGGTTGCCGGAAGTATTAAAAGTGATGGCAGAGCTCGGGAATACCGTGGTGAACAATATCTACGAAGCCCTGCCGATTCCCCCCGACATAGTTAGAGCTACGCCAAAATGTGCCGGGTATGTAGTAAGTACAGCAAACGATAAAGAAATTGTAAGTGTAAATTCGGATCTGTTTTCTGTCAATATGAAACAGTAATATTCGTGAAGCTTGGATAAGAGCGAAATACGTGGACCATAAATTCGTGAAGCCGTTCAACAACATGATTTCGTCTGGACTGAACACGACACACGACAAGATGCACTTCAGGAAATGGAGCGTCCGCAAGCTGCGTCGTAGGCCACGAAGCTGCGACAAGATTGGCAGCATGGAAAGGACAACAACGTTGTCTTCGGTGAAAGAAGCCCAGCACTCGACGAGTTCGGACGATAGCAAGCACACGTCAATAGAGAGTTTGAGTTCCATGGACAAGGCGAAGAAGATTGAACGAAGTTCCTTAAGCTCCGATGATAGTATGAATCTAGACCTTAAGAACGAGTCTACTCTGCACGGAAAGTTACTAGCGCGATCCCGCAGCGAGATAAGAGAAACCGTTGTGAAAACTGTCGATAGCAATACAGAATCGAGCGTCGAAAACGAGCGTAAGCTCGACTCCTCGGAAGTAGCAGACAATACGATATCCAATTCGGAGACTAGTTTATCGTTGAAAAGCGAAGTGTCCTTAACCGCGGAGATTTCCGACGTCAAAGACGTCATAGAGAATAAGGATATCGGGACCGAGAAACAGTGTACAAAGAGAATAGAGTCGGATGTGTTGATGTTTGGATGCGATCTACCAAAGCCATCGATCGATAATAGCTTAGAGTTAAGTTCGGATCAGGACTCCACCGTCGGTGAGGACGAAGAGTTCACCGACGAAGAGGACATCGAGAATTTGCATCCCGACATGTTGCTCTACAAAGCCGCGGCTGCGCACAATCTGCCCGTGATGTGCGCAGCTTTCGCGACTGGTGCTGATAAGTCCTGGTCAAATGTCAATGATAAAGGACGCAACGCTCTGCATCAAGCCATTATAAGCGTAAGCATCGTTCCTCGCGCGTTCTTAAAAAATAAACACGCAAGAAACCCTTCCACGATTTTTCCTTAATTTTTACTTATGATTACACATTTTTAACAAGTAGATCCTGAAAATATCTCTGACCTTTGAATATTAGACATTTTCGGGTTCTCGCTATTCTAGTTATAGAGAATCGAAGAAGTAAATAAATTTTTAACCAACATTTTCATTTGTGTTTCAGGGATCTGTGATGTCTTGCGAATATCTCATTCTTAACGGTGCTCGAATAAATTGCCAGGATGCCGACGGGAAAACTGCACTATATTTAGCCACTGAATTAGGTACGTAAAATATTAAAATTACAAAGAACTCATTGCATACCTATCTGATGAATTAATGTATTTTTTCTTTTGGTATTTTAGGTCACACTGCCCAAGTCTGTTTACTTTTGAAACATCGCGCAAACCAGCACATCGAAGATGAAAGCGGCGTGAAACCTTTGTCACTAGCTGTGAAAGAAGCTAACGCAGACATTGTTACTCTGTACGTTAACAGATTGTTTGAATGCTCATAGGAAAAATGTAGGAGCGATTGAATTTCGTTAATAATTCATTTTTGATTTCAGATTACGTCTCGGTCTTCTGAACGAGGAGATGAAAAATTCGGAAATCGGTATCAGCGGCGACGAGACGTTCAACGACGTCGTTCGCGATTTCAGTCAATTGGCGTGCTCTCACCCTGAACGATTACAACGACGAAATGAAAGTAATCACGCGACGCAGCCACCCGAATGAGGTTTAAGAACATGCAAGTCTTATTTGCAAAATGTAAAAAGCTTGCTACAACGCAAAGGAAAGAAGGAGAGAAGCGCATCGAGAATGTCGTCTTTCAGTTCCTTGCAGAGTAACAAACTTGATTAACGAGGTGAGCATACAGGAATACGGGACTGTAAGGTTCCACGGTATAGTAATTGAAAGTGAAAGCAAGAGAGGAGGAGAGAGAGAGAGAGAGAGAGAGAGAGTGAGGAAACTAAAGATCATAGAAACAGAAACAGTCTCTCTGCACTAATCGATCTTCGCGCGACAAAAATGTAATTTTATATCTCGCTGATTTCCCTTTTTGTATTTATATTCGAACGAACCAAGAGACTTTCAAGATTCTTTGCCAGAAATACAAGGGAATATGTAAATTATATTTTGCTTACTCATGGTATACTGCTATCCAGTGATAAATTGTTCAGCTAGGCTCAAATAGAAAATGTTTCTTCCTTTGCCTCGAATTTTCAGAAAATAAAACGAGATTTTATATTTCAAAGAAATACATCTCTTTCACGATACAACGGAATTTTTGAGACTTGGAAAGTTTTGCACGTACGGAAGACTGTAGACTATTATTAGCGGGTACTTGTACAACGTTTATGTGATACGAGAAGAAAACGTGACAAAATAGCGTTAAATCTGTTAATACGAGAAGTTTTACTATTTAACCGACACGTTTTTGACATGTTAGTATGGTCTAGCAAGATGTCTTTGGAAGAACAACAATTTTATACGTATATCTGTTTTTTACATACTTAATATTATCCAGTAGTGTATATACGGCTGGCACTAAAAGTAATTGTTTGAGTTCTATTTTTCCATTGGGTTGGTGCACGTGAAGCTTAATGCACTGTAATAAATAGACTGCAGGTGTTTATGCATTTATTGCCAAATCTAAATGTGCGAAACGCGGCAAATTAAACTGTTCATTAGCGAATTCAATAAACGTAGAATGTTGACCTCGTTTCTAATACGAGTAGTATCGATAGAGAGAAAAAAATAATCAAATTAGTCGGAGAAAGTTTAGAAACTTAGATAGAGGTAGGAAAAATCAATGTGGTCGTGTATAATAAAATTTTTAA
Source organism: Agapostemon virescens (assembly GCA_028453745.1). Classification (NCBI taxonomy): domain Eukaryota; kingdom Metazoa; phylum Arthropoda; class Insecta; order Hymenoptera; family Halictidae; genus Agapostemon; species Agapostemon virescens. Next base: position 7,369,471 of record CM052088.1, read on the forward strand.
TGTGTGTGTCTTCGTGAATCGATTTAAAAAAAAAAAAGAAGAGTATTTTACGTGCAACAATCCAATAATCGTAGCGACGCGATACTATGTAATCGGTATCGAATTATGACATTATTGATACATAGATTTTATGTAGTTGATCTAGACGTTAAATTTCTAAATAGCTATAAAACAGAACCCATTGAATTACCAAAATAGATTAAAGACGATTCTGTAAGTAGTTACTGATTAATATAGAATTTGTTGCCAAAAATGTGAAACGTTTGTACATACAACATAGAGATTTGATTCTATTCGATGTTGTATAATTGAGCAAATACTTTATTTCCGTGGACCGTTTCGGGTCCGCACGAACGCATAATTTAATGGAGCGAATCTTTTTATTCGCAAGTTTTTAATCGATAATAATTGTTTTGATTAATTAAGCAGACATTACAGTAGTGTGCGCATTATGAAACAGAACCTCTGTGAACGAACATCGATTCGTTTCGTTGCGACTGTTACTACGAGAAATATTTTTTTTTATTTTTCGAAAGAATGTATTAACGAATGAATATTATTCTATACAGAATCATGGACGACGATTTTTCCAGTTTCATGATATATGCACATCGCTATACTCATTTTTCATGACAACGAATAAGTTACTTATCATTTAACTTCCACTGTAATATTATACATTGATTTAACAGTATTGCTAAAGGTCGTAATGTAATGCATAGTGGAAGAAAAAGTTCGAAATCGAGAGGAGTAAAAAAAAAAACTAGATAGTTAAGTAGAGGCTTTATCGATAGTTGCGAAACAGCGTACAAAACCGCAATCATTGGCTCTTCTATATAGGACTTTATATTTTTTATCTTTTTTTTTTTTACTTATTGTGTGTATTCTTCTTCGAATCTGGTATTCGATTTTTATGAAAATCCGTTTCTTTTTATAAACGAGGAGATAAACTACAGTTTGAATAGAATAGTATCGCATAGTATATTATTTTATTCCATAGCGACACGTAATTTTGCAGTATGTCAGAAAAAGAGATCTTTGTGTTTGGTAATAATCCCTGGACTGTTGCAAATCATTTTTTCTTCCCCAGTCGAGAAGCGAATTTTTGAAGAATCGATGCTTTATATTTGTACTTATATTTAGTCCTTATTTTTGTACATGTTTTTTACGCAAAACGTACAGGAAAATATATATGCGAACAGGGAGATCTTACACTAAGCAAATCTTTTTGATTCAAACGAAAAGCGTCTTCCACGAATATTTTTCGCTGTTGTGAAATCTCTTCTATTCGATGATTTTCCGATCAGCAATATTTTCGACACGAAATTGAATTGATCCCGAGATAAAAATCAACGGTACTGTCTACTTATAAAACATTGTCACGATATTCCTCATCCGCGTGTACACCAGTTGGATGAGCGCTATTGTTTCACTGTTAATTTCCATTGCATCGAGAATGTGAACAAATAATGTACAATACTGTAAACATACTTCATAAAGCAAGAATTATGCAAGTGAAGTGTAATCTGTTTTATTAATCCCAATAGTGCTCCTACTAATTAAAAACATGCATTCCTAATTTAATTGTTACGGTATTCAAAATTCTTTTTACTGATTCAGATTGAAAACTAATATTTCTTTTATGTTTAGAAGTAATTGATAGGATCATCTGAAACTGAATCAGTGAAACATTCTCTAATAACACAAATGTAATTCACATAATCCACATTTTAATTTCAGTAGCTCTACAAATAACTAAAATAAAAATTACCAATTTAATTTTTATAGAATTCAAAGTTTGTTTTACTGATTCAGATTGAAAGCTAATATTTCTTTTATGTTAAGGCACCATTGATAGGATCATTTAAAACTGAATCACTTAAATATTTTCTATTAAAATAAAATAAAATGTGATTCACATAAACTACACTTTAATTTCAGTAGCACTGTCAATAATTAAAATA
>CM052088.1:7384381-7434321 GCA_028453745.1 Agapostemon virescens
TGTCAATTACACAATATTCCTTAAAAATGATCGTCTTGAACATCGAACCATGAACAATTGATATATTCTATCTCTAGACTATATGTATAATGTTCGACAACTCTACTATGTTACTCAAAAGTCGTTAGCACACAAATGACGCAACGATTAGGGGGATTAAATCTATTAACACCCATAAAAGTGCGTCATTGAAAACTTGTCGGGCAAACCCGACAAGCTGCTCAGGCCTTCCATTCAGAAATCGAGGCTCCGTTTAATGAGTGCGATAACAATAATAGGAAGTATTTATGACTATGCAAGGGATTGCATCATCCGCCAGTAGTTTCCACTATCGCTGGAACGCTTCCTCCCTTGACCTAACTGGACAGAACGCAGAGGATTTCTCCCTAATCGCGTACAGATCGCGATGCTTCTTTTTCGGGGAACTCTTTCCGATCTTCGTGCATGATGTAGCGCCATCAAGGGCTCACGATGACTGGCAGACATAAAATTCCTAGTATCGAGTACGAGTACGTGATCATCAGCATGAAATCAACGTCCGCGCGTCTCTTCGTCATTCACTCGCATCGATGATACCCTCCGTCGACGTTCAAACTTCTTTCCGTTCGATATTCCCCCCTTACATATTTTTCCTACTTTATGAACCACTCGAACAGACATTTTTGATCTTCGAAGAACTGACGACCACTGTCCGACGGACGCCTTCAATTTTATCTGCAACAGAAACAGCGAAAGATCAATATTGGTTTTCTGCAACGGTTTCTGTAATTTCTCGCAGCCGGCGAACAACACGGTAAACGATTTATTTTCAGTGGTGCCGATCAGTAACTCAAGCACCGGCATTGAAAATAAGTAGCGTAATATTCCGTTGGCAGATTGCCTGCCGCCGACTAAATGTAACATGTAAATCAAACGTCACAGTCTCTTCAACGCGCCGGCTTTTCCCTATTTATATTCTAGGGGAGGTCTGGCCTTAGCGCGCTCTTTTTTTGAGTTTGCGTAGGCTGATTTCTAATCGCAGAATCCCTATTAGCTGAATCCAAAATAAAAACACACTCTGTCCAACCACGCCCGGAGCATCCGTTTAAAAAACGCGTTCATCGTTAAACAATTTTAATAACTTAGACAACTTTTACCATTTTTGGTCTGCGTTACAAAGAATGTGTTAACATTTTGACTGATCCCTCTTCTTTCGCAATTATTGAAGTTACAAAAATGTTTTCATCAGAAATTTTCGGATGTGCTTCTTTAATGACGTATACCTCGCAAGAAGTATTACATGAAGTTTTAATAGTTGCAGTCTCGTTATTATTAGACAGCAATGTATGTCGTTGGATTTATTCTAGTAGTTCTATTGATTAAAATGTTTGATACTTGGGAAATTCATTTTTTAATTTTTTTTCCCAAGAGCCTCCTTCGTTTCTCCAAGGTCGTTTATTGAATAAACAATTGAAACAAGTAGTGCCAAAAGGACGTTGTAATAATTAGCCTACTTCGAAGATAATGTAGAAAATTTTCAAAAATACAATATATAAATGTGACTGCCTCGAAAAAATTAACTGATTAATTTTCATCCGAGAAATAGCAACGTAATATAACTTTATAACATATTTTACCATGTTTAGCCACGAGAATACAAGCCGATGATAGTAATTCAACGAAGAGAACAGTAAAAATAAAAATGACTGAGTAAATCTGATCGAAATGGTAGAAAATTGAGAATGTAAAACGATTTATCGGAGGTGTGCATAAATCACACCAACAGTCTGTTCTTATCGCGGAATTGCAAATTCGCAAATTTTCGGGGCGATTAGAAGGCCTGACATTGCGGCCCACGAGCAAGGCCGCTAATCTGCCGTCTAATGACATTCGTCCGATTCGTAACCGATTTCGCTGGCGTGATAATGTTACAAGATCGAACACCGGTATTCTCGCTAATTCGGCGCAATTGTTATGTCCTTTGGATTCCGCGTGGTTATTCGATTCGGCTTCTGAAAATTTTCCATGAGACAGCAACGGGGCCATAAACGCGCCGAAACGATTCCTCGAGCGGATTCGAATAACGCTTTGTCATCTGGCGGCTGGAGCTCGTGGGGTGCTAGCCACGCGAATTTTGCACCCCTGCCCAGAGCCGAAATTTTATAAATTACTCGATCCAACACTGACAGCGGATACTTGCGACCGTGATCGTGTTCAACGCGGAAACTCGAGATCTTCGGCCAAGTATTCGGGCACTACCCTTAACCCTTTACACTAAAAGCTGTTTCAACTCGAAAATGAAGACATTTCTTCTGACCTAGAACATTTTCACTGTATATAACATATCTTCACGTATGAAGCTTTTTTCTAGGACGTGTGAACATTTTTTTAAGTAATAGTGTGGCAATTATTAATGGTTTTCGATTATTGAAATTATAAAGATGCATCCATAAGAGATTATTCAATTCAACTTGTTGAAGTGTATATAAAAGTAAGCATTCCATCCGACCTAAGACATTTTCATTCTATATAACATATATCTACAGATGAAATTCTTTTTTAGATGCACACACAGTAATGTGAAAATTGTTTTAAATAATAGTCTGGCAATTATTAATAATTTTCGATTACTGCAATTATAAAGATGCACCCATAAGTGCATCTCCATAAGAGATTATTCAACAAATTTACTTGTTGAAGTGTATATAAAATTCCTATCGACTTAAGACATTTTCATTCTACGTAATTAGACTGCGGATTCTATACATTTATGACAAGAAAATGTAAGTGCAATTTAAAGCAGTAGATAGATTAAAACTATTTGGGAATATTCATATATAAATCTAGACTTATTAAACTCATTTACAGAAGAATAAATTTCTACTTGACTCCTCTTACTTGTACATCATGCAAACAATTTTTATTTTGCATAATGATCTATCTGCAGTCTATGCATGATAAACTTCCTCTATTGTAAGTAGACTTTTTACTATCACTGGCACACAGCAGTTAAATTTTGTAGAAAAATCGTAATCATTACTAAATGAATTGATTTCATTCGCAAGCTGATCGGTAACTGAATCGATGTACTATACTTAACGCTCAGAAAACTTGCTTGATAATCCATTCTTAAAAAGTAAATTATTCTAAATTGATATTCTGAAAATTGATCCTGCAAAACCCTATGCACTTCCAGCATCTAACAATTACAAAAGAAAATCTCTACTAGCATCTATTACAGTCTGACCCTAAACCAACTTAAAACTCATACTGCAAATAACAATTTCCTAAACGGTAAAAATAAAAACTTGAGTATAAAGAAAACTAATCTTCACATCCCTCCACAATAATTGCAACGTACAAATACATTAAAAAAAAAAAACCTCTGTATAAACAATTCCTATTAGCCTCTATTCTAAGCCTGCACCCCCGCAAAAAAATTGCGAATCCGTCGACGAAGACGCAAAGCTATGTTTAGCATGAGTTTCAGCAGTTTTCTTATTCAAATTCGACAAAACTCCGAATCCGCACAAACATCCTTAGTCTACCGATCGCACACCAGCAGTCTACTGAATCAGATTTCAGTAGAGGGTGGATCCACGTGTTGGCAGAGCCATGATTCATGTGTTCACTATCGGTTACAAACGCAGCCGGGCCGCGTGGCTGTTGCAAATGTTTATCGGCGGAGTTGGTCGTCGGCCATCCTACCCCCCGCGTGTCCTTTGAGGCTCCGAGATACCGCGGTGTTGCGGAACCGCCTAATCGAAACTCGATATCCCGGTGAAACGCAGTTTCTCGCGTAAAAATATGCGAGCACGAAATTTCGCCCGTTTTACGTTTCGCTGATGATGCAATCCGGTTGACATAGAAAGCTGCCTAAAAAGAAAAACAGACGAGTTAAGCGTGCGCGGTCTTTGGCGAGAAAGAGGGGACAAAAAGAGAGATAGAAAGGAGTAAAAGAGAGAAAAAGAGAGAGAGAGAAAGAGGGGCGGGGGAGGGAGTATAGTTGAATCGGGTATCAAGAATTTATCGCGTGGCGATTTTACCCTCTCCCCGAACCGTACACTGAATCCTAAAAAACAATTCCTCCTCGATATGAAATATCAATGATGATGATGACCTTTCTCAGACTTATTCTACAATCATTCAAGTTACAAAGCTGTAACTTGACTCCTTTACTCGCTCGTATATTATAATTAAAGTCGCGTGTAATTTAAATAAATTACATCTGGTTTTATGAAACGATACACCTTAGCCGATGTTCACCCTTTGCACTCTGAACAGTTTTAATTCCAAAATCGAGACACTTTTTGATCTAGGATAGCTTTATTGGGCTCTTCAGAAAGTTCGTGCCGATTGATTTTTATTTTTAATATATATATATATACCAAAACGAATCGGTAAATTTAAATATAATTAAATAATAAAATAAAAATTAAATAAAATTCCCCACGAGTAAATCGGCACGAACTTTCCGGACAACCTAATATTATTACTATTATTACTATTTATTACTATTCTTACTATCATGACTATTACTTGTAGGTGCAACGCTTCAATATTTACCGATTTATTAAGTGCAAACATAGTGATGTAAAAATTGTTTATATATAATAATAGTTATATATTATTTATATATTCATAATTGTTTATATATAATAATAAAATATTGTTTATAATAATAGTTTGGCAATTTTTAGCATTGCCTGAGAGGAGCCATTAGAGTGCAAAGGGTTGATACTAATAATTTTATGTAACTGCTCTTTCTTGTACTCTGTGCAGATCATTTTCATTTTGCAACTTTTACCAAACGCTTTACTGTGGATTCTCTGAGCAATGCAGACGTTAATTACATTCGTTTGATTTGTTGATATTCTAAATTTTCCCTTGCAATCTGGAGAGCTTACAGAGCTGATTTTCCACGTGATCAATACACTAAAGTATTTCATGTATTTTGTGAGAAAAATTAGGGGATGTATCAAGGACCAGTACATTCCATTTTCAGCGACAGATTGTTTGTTATTATCTGTGTTAGTCTGTTAGCGCTGGGTCAGCTAGCTTAGAGGGTTGATTTTAAGAATTGTCTTGTCAGGTACGTGACTAAAGACAGGTATGAAAGACGATACAGGGAGTGGTATACGTGCCGTTTTGCACGCCGCACGACAAACTAAAGAAATAGCCATGATTAAGTACGGAGAGTAACAATTGCGCCCTGTCATTTCTACGTAGACGATACAACACAGTCCTGTTAGGAACACGTCATGGAAATTGCGAACATGATCTAATAACGTTGGCCAGTACATGAACTTTAGAATGCATATCGTGCATATTGCAAAAGAAAAATATTAGGTCGTCCGCTTATTAATACGAATTTCCATGTATTTGAAAAGCAACGTATAAAAATTGCAACGTACAGAAATTGCATTGGCATATTATTTTCTAAATCGCGAAAAAGGAAATTCGTACTAGTTACAGAATAACAAAATATTTACAGCATTTATGGTGCTACCAAATTATAAGTAATGCTTCAGGTCTTATTTAGCTATGCATATTTAAAAATAAGAATATTTGCAGTTAGCAAAACTAAATTGCCACGTATATTATAAAGCAAGGCCAATTTAGCTATGCATATTGGAAAACAAGAATACTTTTAGTTAACAAAATTAATTTATCACGTACATTATAAACGAAGGCCAATTTAATTGCTTCCCTGCAAATAGTTTTCAAGAACCACCTGGCAGCGATCGAAGGAAAAGGAAAACAGCAGAAAGGTGATAATTGATAGGCTTAATTACGAGTTAGGTTTATCCATATATCTCGGCAAAAAGTATTTGCATGTTCAAACTAGTTGGCTAACTACTACAAATCAAATCCAATTTATCCCCTACATATAATCTTCAAGAACCACCTTACAGCGATTGGGCAAAAATAAAAACAGCAAAACGGATAATAATCGACACTCTCACGACGACTGCTTCAAATTAGGCTTACATATCTCTCGGGAAAAAACATTTGTATCTAACGCAGTTAGTTGACTACGTATTATAAATCAAGTCTAATTTAGTTACTACCCTATAAATAATTTTGAAGCACCACCTGCCAGCGATCAAGCGAAAAGGAAAATAGCACAAGGATCCCGATTAATAATCCTCATCGCTGCACCTTGCGATGAGAATCATCGAGGCCAATAAAGAGGGAGAAAGAAAAATGTTTTTGCCCCGTTGAGGCGGCGTGGAATCCGGACAAGATGATCGGAGCAAGTCAATGAGAGACGACAGATAAATCATGTTCCCGGGCTAGCATGAGGCGATCCGGACGTCACGCTGACCGGCGTCTTCCATTGGTCGAGATGGTGACGTGCCCCCGACAAGCCCCAGAGTATCACTGACTCACATGCGTTTTATCTGTCGTCGAACTAACAAATGCCCGTGGGCGACGATGCTCTCAGGGCAGCGGTAAACAACGCTACCAATCTTCGTGGTTTCGATCGTCGCAATCGGCTGATGTTTACTTGGAATCGATTGTTCCACTTCGAAGCCGAAGCCTCGATCGGGCCAGGACACGAGAGGAATATCAAATACGGTCTAGTCGAGGGACTAGAGAACTCAGAAACTCAGATGAGCCACAGAGATAACAATGGAACCGCCGGCCCTAAGTGGTTTCTGGGAAAACCCCGCCCAGGATTGGTCAACGACGATTTTCCAGTGGCCGAGGCGACGGTGAATGGGACACGGAGAAGATCGTAGTTCCGATTTAGGATCCTCGAACCGATTAGGGGATGCTCCTAGGTACTGGCTATGAATAACCTTGCGAAACGGATGCCGGAGCATCGTTTTGATTTTTCGACACCGGAACTGTGAGATCTGTTGGAGCGATAGGTTTCCAATTAGTTTCTAATACTTTAATCGTAGAGTAATAGTAAGTTTTGTATTAATGAAATAGGTTGCAGAAGTTTCGCTGCAGTATTTGCTGCATGCTGGTTGCCAAGGTGTTCATGTATGTTAAAGAACAGATGCAATGCCGGTACCGCACAGATGGTTGAATCGAGGACGTCCATTGTTCAACACGTTGACTGCCACACGGTGACCAACGGTGACCCACAGTTTTGTTTGTCTGAAACATGATTAGCAGAAAATTAGTGGCAACGAATGTAAAGGTCGTTCTGAAATTAAGTAAATTTCGGTGGAAGGTGCAATCTTGATTACCGAGTAATTATTGATAATTAGTAATACTTCTGATCATTTGTATGAATTGTAAAATTTATAAAACAAATGAATTTCAAAGTGTTGATAAATTACATTTTTTAAACACTACGAAAAGAAGTTTGTATTTTATAAAACTGTAGAAAAAGAAGTTAATTTATGAAACTGTAGAAAAAGAAGATTATATTTTACAGAATTCTATAGAAAGAAGTTTGTATTCTCTAAAACTCTAGAAATAAACGTTTATATTTTATAAAACTGTACAAAAAGAAGTTTTTAATTTATAAAACTGTGGAAAAGGAAGTTTTTAATTTATAGAACTGTACAAAACGAAGTTTTTAATTTATAAAACTGTAGAAAAAGAAGATTATATTTTATAGAATTTTACAGAAAGAAATTTATATTTTCTAAAACTCTAGAAATAAAAGTTTATATTTTATAAAACTGTACAAAAAGAAGTTTTTAATTTATAAAACTGGTAAAGAGATTTCAACAGCTTCAGTAAGTGCGAATGAAAAATTTAGAAACCAGTTATCTGAAGGATTATACTGGTTCTTACCGATTCTAAAAACAATTGTCTACATTTGTATGTGAGTAGAATTGTTAAAGAATTTTGCAATGCAAACGGAGGGTAGAAATTGAATATTTTACAGTCACTGCAAACAGAAAACGAGCGAGTTTTTACCCTAAAGAACAAACGTAGCAGGTTGCTAACATAAAACGTAGTCTCGAATGGACTTTGCACGAGCAAAAGCTTATCTTTCGATAAGACGGACGATATTTCGATCGACTACTGTGAGATTCATTCGTTGAATCTTCGTAGAATGAATCGCAGTTTTTAGATTCTCGTGGGAGATGTTTGTGTGGTCAATAATGACTTGTGTTCATTTATCAGACTACTCTAGCTTGCAGTATAAATAAAAGTATTGCACCCTGTTTGATACTGTCTTCTTAACTCGACAAACTCGAGAATGCAATAAAGTCAAAGCAATTATTTTAATAAACTCAAAATTGAGGAATTAATGATTTGTAATATTCCACTACCCCAATCCTGTTGCGCTTCGTTTCCTTAATTCGGCAAACTCAAGACTGCAACAAAATCAAAGCAATTATTTTAACAAACTCAAAATTGAGAAATAAAAGATTTATCATATTCCGTTGCTCCAATCCTTTTGCGTTTCGTACTTCGTCAGCATATGCGGTACGCTCAATCTATCATATATCATATAATTATAATTATTATCATAAATATCAAATAGAGGAGACAGTCATAAAATTATTAACTTAAAAAAATTAAACTATACAATAACGCAATATTAACGCTTTCAATTTCACTTTTAGTCAAGTTTCAATTGCAAAATTGCAACTTTGTATCAGCGAAAGATTTGCTTGCTCCATTTCTGTCAACTAAGGCTGTGTGAATATTTTTCCATTTTATATAAATTGTATATAACAGATTGTTTTGTAACTTTGATACGGTCAGTCCCCACGGACTGACATAGCGTTTAACGTGTTAAAAAGCGAAGAGAATTCCCATAATTTGGGCCAGTTGATTTATATCGATCGCCGTCTGTAGAACTAGATAGAGGTTGACTATGCTTCCATCTTAGTTTAAGGAACAACTTGCTGTATCTAAAATATTGTGCATCTGGTAATTGATAGTCTGATTACATTTATCCGGTAATTGAAACCCGGTTCGGACCCGTCTTGGCGAGTTCTACCCGGAGTCCATTTTCATGCGTCCGGGTAGGTCAGTATGAAAATTGCTAGCGTAAGATTATTGTGGTCCATTGATAACGCACGTTACTTGCGAAACTGTAGCTTGCCGTGCATCGTCTTCGTTTTCTACAGTCTTTGTCTCTAAAGTCTTTGATGGAGCGAGACAACAGAGTTACAGAACGCATAACCATTCACCTAAGTAGCTGATAGCCATTTTAACGGACGCGGAATCGTGTCGGTTGCTTGCTATAATTGCATTGGCAGTCCCTAGCGGTGCAACTATAGAGAGACTCCTCTAACACGTACAATAAATATTTAACAAATTCTAACCGTAAATATTTCATGAATATTCTATCCCTATTCGACGAGTGTAGTATGTTTAAATTAATGGATTTCTTTTTCGTTGAATAACTAGCAATTAATTTAAATGCGAAGGATAAAAATTAGAAGTATAGCGTGACAAACTGTTTGAACTAATTCTGCAGCATAACATTGGCGACGTCGTTGCTTGTTTGTAACAACAAAGCGACTAATGCGACTGTTTCTAAATATTTGTCAGCATCAATAAATCATTCACACACTGCGTGAGAGTATACAAACGTAACGCGATATTTTAACTAGTGGCGCCAATGTAAACAGCGATAAATAAAATTCAGTTTGATACGATAATTGAACTTAAACCCCTATAAACAGTTTGCTCCATTGCTTCGCATGAATCTATTGCGGAAGTTTAAAATATTTGCACTGTCGATGACTATTGATTAAAATTTCGCTCTCTTTTAACAACACTTGCTAATGTTTACCAACTCGCATTCTGATGCAATCAATGCGAGAAATAAATAGTGATGGTGATGTACGACTCGAATTCTACGAGAGTGACGCCAGTTTAATTCCTACGAAGCTGTCCCAATAATTAATAAGTTACGAAACTTACAATGATCGTCATATCGTTCCCTCGACATCGTTTAACATTTCTCCCCCGGGTCAAATCGGAGCACGCATTAATCTAAAAAACTAGTAGGCAATTTTCGAAATAAAAAATTTTTAAAATACAACATTCTCGAAAGCCAAATTAATAACCGACAATCTTGAAATTCGATAGCTCCCAAGTCCTCGGTAAAGTATTCTCAAAAATAAAAATGAAAATCAGCCGGAGGAATCGCGGTGCAACGATAAAAACATTAATAAATAATCTCCGCCCAACGGACTGGAGAAAACGAAGAATATATAGTCCAACAACCACAAACAGTTTATCAAACGATTCGGAACAGTCGTTTAACGACAAGCGTCGCATGTTCCTCGAAACGGCAAAAAATAAAAACCTGCAAAAGCGGCGGTCGAACAGTAAAAGAGGACCGCCGCCTAGAAACTAATCTGTTCAACTATAATAAAAAAAAGCGAAAGGAAGAAGCTTCTCCTCCGGAAAGGGTTAATACTTAATATTCCCTCCCCTCTCGCACCTCCTCTCCCTTCTCTTCGTTCTTAAACACTCTCCCGCCACTAGAAGCACAGACTATATAAATGCAGGCCGCTCGGTCCTCCTCTCATTCTCTATACGAGTCGTCGTCTATGTATAAAGTCGGAAGAAGCCTAAACTCCGTATCCGTGCTACACGAGCCGGCCAGCTCGATTAGAACACGCGTGGAAAATCGATCACTCGTAAATCGTTAACAATTTTCGTCGATATAAATTGTTCATCAAACGTAAAAAAAATAAAAAAACTGATAAAAAGAAAAATACTAGAAAATCGGCCAGCGACACCGTCTCGCGGGTCTACCGGAAGACCGGGAAAACGGTGAACAAGAGGAAGTAAAAAAAAGTTAGGAAGGAAACGGTCCTCGAAATCGATATCGCTCTCTTCCGTCCGCTTGGAAACGAGCGACGATCCCCGTGAAAATCGGAAGACAGATCGAAGACACGAAGGGATCGTTTCGCCGGAGATTCGTGTCGCGTCTTTGACTCGAAAATAACAAGAAAAGAGGAAGAAGAGGAAAGACACGAGAAGGGAGCAAGAAACTCTCCGAGGAAACGACGACGGTCCTTAGGCCTCTCTCCGTCGTCCTAGCGACAAAGACTGCTGCCAAAGAGTCACGGTTCCTGAGGAGATCTCATCGGCAGAATGAGATCGGTATTGTTGAAGTTGGTGGTGAAGGTAGTGGCGGTGCTATCGCTGACATCCTTCGCGCTCAGCGCTGCCTTGCGATCGGAGGTAAGCAATCTTTCTGGTAATCCTTCGACTTCGGGGTGGTATGCTGCGGTCTCCATAATTTGTTTGATCACTGAAACGAGAGACCACCGATTATTAGACTATTCCATTATTAGACATAATTCAACTGGTTCTAATATCCGAGATTCGCACAGTTTGAAATTGTTTAACGGGCCTGTCTAAGCGATAGTCTACAGAGCTTCTTTGAGAACGTGTTTTAACATTTTGCTGCTTAGAACTGATGACCAAAGATTTTTGGAAATATACAATTTAGTTTAAATAGATGTTACAATGAATCTCTGTTGATCTTCTTATTGATTATTAGACTATTTCACTGAAGATCGTCAAGTGAATAATTCAAGTAGTTTTAATATCCAAGATTCGCACAGTTTGAAATTGCTTAGCAGGCCTGTCTAAGTGATAGTCTAGAGAGCTTCTTTGCGAACGTGTTTTAACATTTTGCTGCTTAGAACTGGTGACCAAAGATTTTTGGAAATATATAGTTTAGCTTAAATACATGTTATAATGGATTTCTGTTGATCTTCTTATTGATTGTTAGGCTATTCCACTGAAGACTTGCTTCATCACTGAAACAAAAAAACATTGATTATTAGGCTATTCCGTTCAAGATCGTCAAGTGAAAAATTCAACGAGTTCTAATATTCGAGATTCGAACAGTTTGAAATTATTTAGCAAGCCTCTCTTAGTGATAGTCTACAAAGCTTCTTTGAAAATGATGAGATGAGATGATGACCAAAGATTTTTGGAAGTACACAGTTCAGCTTAAATAGATATTACAATAGATCTCCCTTTATCTTCTACGATTTTGCCCTAGGGAACGATTACAAAGTAACAAATTTTTGGTCACGTGTATTTTAAACTGTCTCCTGTTATTTATAATTTAATGCTACTTCTTGAGAGTAAGTTGAAAAAATTTTGAATAGATTTTATTTGACGCGTAGACCGTAGAGCTTTTTTAACAATATATATCTTCTCATATTGTGTGTTCTGATGAGAAAAGAAGACAAAGTTTATCAAATACATGTTTGCCATGAGAGAACAACTTTGATTCTTTTCACGAGTCTTGCCTACATTCTGTTGAATCCAGCTACGATTTAGTTGTCCTGCGATTGTTGATTGTTTCTCAGCCAATCAGTGCCAAAAGTGTCCTGAAAGCAAAACCATGTTCATAAGTGACAATTGCTTAGACAAGTTACTCGACGATAATTACACTTATGAACCTAAGTGAATTACAGTATTAAACTGAAGTAATTACACTAAATTACACCGGTAAACTAAATTACACTATTGAACCTAAATAATGAATACTGTTTAATTGTCTCGTTTCTGGAGAACAATGGTGTATTATTTTTGTCGGTCACTGTAGTTCTTTCATTCAATCTTTCTCTTTCTTCTGGTTGGTCGAGACCGTAATTGATGGGACTAGTTAGGGATATCGGTCTGCGGGAGCTTCCTTATTCTACTGAATTATTGTCCTGTTCTACTGATTTCTATGAGGTTCATAGGATCGCGAGGGCACTGTTTTCTGGGCATTTAAGGCCCCTGCATTGGAAAATCTTTTGCGAACGAAACTTTCATGATAATTCGGTTTACTATTATGGATTTCAATCTATCAAATTACATATCGCGCAGTCGGTTTAATACCTAACAATAATTATACTATGATGCTTTCTAAAATATCTTGCAACGTATAACCGAAGAAATAAATTTCTTTAACTTCTCTCGGAAGTAACTTTGTAATTTCATAACCATAAGACACCGAAGATGATGAAATATGAAATTGTTATCTAAAATATTGGTAATTAATATAAGCACGCTGCACATATAAAATCCTTATGCAATTTTGTGTAACACAAAAGAATATGAAAGTGCAGATATAATAAATTATGAATATCACGCATTCGCATTCTTCCAATTGTTAGCAAACGCGTTATCTATCTTCCGTGATTTCTGAACAATTCTTTAAAATCGTGTCGTGCGTACGTGACGAGATTGTCAACAGAAATTGTTGATAGCAAGCTAAATCTTGCATAGAAACAGTCGCCTGTTTTATTCGTAATTTCTATATTTAAAAGACCGTGCGTGCATTCGTATTATCCGTTCGGTAACAAATATTATTCGTATACTTGTTGATTCCAAGCTAGCATTCGCATTACGCCTAAGAGCTAAAGAACTACGACAATTTGACAGAATTATGAAGGGTTTGATCACTTGGCTTGCTATAACTTTCTTATTCTACTGAAACGATTTTGCAGCTCTCTCGCAGCCGAAATCAATAAAAATACTATTCTATTCTACGTGTAACGCAAGTACGGAAATAAGGAACGTTTTCATTATTTTCCATTATCAAAGAAAAACATTCCATTGAATTCTACGCGTTTCTTTAAAATTAATCCTTATCCGGAGTGATGCAATCGAACCATCATGCTGCACGTTCGTAAGTCTGCAGTTTTCATTTTTGCATCATCGATTGCATTGCTCCTTACATAATAACATTTTCGAAAAGGACCTATTACGTTCCCGTGCACGTTTCCATCTCGCAAGCCAATCAGTTTCTCAGTGTATCGTTTACAGGAGAGCGAAGAGTTCTTCGAGCAAGCTGAAATTTTCCAAACGCGAAATCGATGACACTGACCCTTACTGCGTCGAAAATATTGAGCACTTAATGCGTGAAAGATAATCGCTCAAATTTCACCATAAGCTCGGTTATCTGTTACGCACGTTCGTGCTCCACTATTTCAAACAACACGCAGAAACCGTATCTTCCATTCGGACCTCGAAGAAAAACATTCCGCCGGTTACGAAACAATTGAGACGCGAATTTTTGAGTGGTTGTTCGTCGACGTGAGTGAAAGTCCGTCAGGCAACGCCTAAAAATAATTTCAGTTAGCAGCCCCCGTTGATGATCGAGTAGCAGAAAAAAGTGCTTACTCTTTAAAGTCACGATTCTGCTTACGCGAAGAAATATTATCCTTCCCGGCGGTCATTTCACTTTCATCGAGACACGCAATTTTGATTAGATTCTTGTTACACAAGCGTCTACGGCGAGAGACGTATATACACATTTTTATATATACTTTGACGATCCTAAATTCAGCTTAACAGTAACAGACACCGTGTATCGCATCACAACAAACCGATAAGCGAACGAATACAAAGGGATGCTCTGAATTTCGATGGATATTGAATTTTTAAATATGCTAGGCTATCAACAAAATCTGATTTATCTTTAACCCCTTGAGGCACGGAACTTTAGAAAACAAAAAGACCCATGTTGCTTTTTTGGGTGAAAAAATATCAGACTTTTAATACCACCGTGCTTCAAAAAGTTAAATAACATGGCAACGTGTCTGGTACATTTTTATTGAATTACCTAAGCATCTTGCTGAGGTATTTCAATTTATTTTATCGACAGTAATTAGTCTTTTGCGATTTTTATACATTCATTGTATTGTAGTATTATTCTTAACATGCTGGCTCTACGAAGAGGGGACATGAACATTCATTTTACTGCAATTACAAATTGCTATCGAGATAGACTTTCTTTCTTTTTGGATTTGCAGTATGGTCGCTAGTAATTGCATATACAGGGCGTCCTAAAAATATCAGAGTTCCTTGAAAGAGGTTTTTCCTGAAAAACCGAAGCGTCAAATCGCACTTTGGCAAAGGAAAAAGTTTCTTAGAATAAAGGAACTCGAACATCTTTGGGACACCTTGTGTATAGAATTACTTAAACTGTGAAATTATATTTTGTAAAAGAACTAGGGAACTTAATTGCTGTCTGTAGAGCAACGCTAAACGGTTCTAGTAAAAAGCGACGTATGTGAGTTATAAAATGAATCCTATTTCACAAGTCTCGGAAGTTTTGCTGTGCATCGGTTGCGAGAAAGGCGCAGGAATATAAAAGCGGCCAGCGTAAATGAAAGGAAGCTCAATTTCCACGTGGTTGTTTGCAGGAGTTTGCTGAACAGCTGCGACGCATTGTGCACGACATGAACCCTGACAGTCTGAGGACTCAGAGGGCCACTCTAAGTCAGTCCGACGACAAACCGCACAGGAATTGCTATGAGACACCATGCGGATGGCACACATACGATCCTGGTACTCGTCAGATCTCGTCGAAATTCATGCGCAACACGTAAGTCACATTTCGATCTTAATAGCACAACTATTATAAGAAACGAAGTAACTTTTTAATCATAGAAAATCAGCGAAAGAATCGCGAAAGCTCGGCGGGGTAACATTGATCCCTAAACGCGAGGTCGAGTACAAAATAAAGGAAAGCAAAATGGCGACGTTTAGTAGGTGTATAGAAAATCAGTGAGCCTACTGCGAAATTACCATAATTTTGATTTTAACAATAGGTATACGGAACACCAAACGCGACTATTTTACATTACTTAATCAGATTAACACTAGAACCATTTTTACATAACGTTTATCCAAACAAAAATAAATTTGCCGGACAATTCTTTGTAGATATATTTTTACAATCTGAATATTTGCAAATTAAAAATATTAGAAAGCGTCAGTTGAACGCGTTCTGATTGGATAATTGTTTTTCGTTGATAACTCGAAAGGAAAGATTGTTGTAGAATAATCTTAGGAATCCCTTTCACGGAACTCGAACCATTTTTACATAACGTTTATACAAATAAAAATAAATTTGCCGAACAATTCTTTGTAAATATATTTTTACAATCTGAATATTTGCAAATTAAAAATATTAGAAAGCGCCAGTTGAACGCGTCCCGTAGACCCAATGTTAAAAAGAAGATGAAACGTATTATCGAAGTGGATAGAAGCTAAATAAGCAGATTTATGTAACTAGAAGTAGAATCGTCAGCAAATCAAACTCGACCTCGAGATTTCTGGAATAAGTGTGAGCAACGAGTGCAAGCTCAGCAGAAATTTTATTGAATATAAAATAAAGTCGATATCGACTATCAACGAAGTTTATTAACATGTTTGCTCGACGACTCCTCGAGGTATGCGTAAAAATCTGAAGTATTTGCGATTCTAGTTTTATGTCCTGCACTTATCGTCTACAAGCAAAAACAGGCCGATAAAGCTCGATCTTTATGAATGAACTAGCCTGTATGCAATAACCCCGCCGGACGAAAAAAGAGGCAGTGAATATTTTATCATATCCATTCAAAGCGGTTCGTTAATTTTTTTGTAGTTTTAATGCACTGCCGCGGTTTAACTAGCTGAACGGTGTGGCATTTACTGCCGACCACTGTAATAACCAACATATTAATATTTATTACATACATCTGTAATCGTTTGAAAGATAAATAATTAGATAATTAACAGTCTATCCGTCTTTTCCAAGATATGCTCTTTCTTCTAACGATTTGTAAATTTGTATTCTACTTAATTCGTTAACATAGAAATTGATTAGTAATTCCTTTCAAAATTATCAATTAATATATATTTTTCTAAATCGAAAACAAATTTCTAAAGATTAACATCCACTAAAATACTGATTGTTCCTTCTTTTAATGACAAAGTTTAATAATAATTTATACATATTCTAAGTAATATATTTAGCATGTGTCGTATCACGCCAGTAGTCAATCTTGCCGAAAATAAACTGCGTAAAGATAAGAGATATCTTTAAAAAAAAAAAAAACTCCTACGCATTTGAACGAATACTATGCTCGTATGCTCGCAGAAAAAACTTAGAAAATAGTACATTAATCGTAACACCGCTTAAGGTGACTTGTCTTCAATCATTTTACTAATTCGTTCCCTATTCAATTCTTTGCATACATTACCAACTCGAGTCGTAAACAGGGATGCTTGCATTCCCCTAAAAATTTCCCATTTCTACCACTAAATGTGGCTCTTCTCGTAGTGGGAGTCACGTGACATTGCGAACTTGATGGCACTCTGGCGGTAAGAGCTGCAAGCTGTAAGAAACAAAGTTGAAAAAGGATAGAAATTACCTTCGGCCAATTCGAATTGTTTCCAATTCTGGAAATGTCCGAATGACTGTACCCCGTTGTTGCGCAAAGAAATCGTTAAAAGTTGACGAGAACTACTGAGATCCCTTAAAAAAATATATGATTTTTCTTATGTTGCAGTTGCGAATGCGCCGACGATACGTACAAATGCGTACGTACCGGCGAGAGCGTGTCACAGATCGCATACGTTTACCACTGTCGTCAAAACACGACGGCGGACGACATCGAGGGCGAACCGTACGACATGGACTCGGCGGATTACGTTAGTTAAAACCCGCGCGCTTTCGAACGCTTGAATACGAGCATGCGCAATTACCTGATTCACGCGACATCTTCACCAGCCCCCAGTCGTTCTATCGCCGTCGACCATACATCGTGTCCACTGATTCTCATTTTCCTCCCAGAATCCTCCGCGAACCGCCTGTCCGTTTCCGTGTTTCTTCTCCCGATCGCAGCCTGTTTCCGAAAAAAAAAAAGTAAAAATGGCGACCCCCTTCCAACGAGCTTCATCAACAGACTCCTATCACAGCGGCGATTTGGGGCAAACAATACATGGACTCGCGTGTACATACGTTGTCCTTTACGTGAAAAGAAACAAGTACACCCGGCCCCGTGTTTCTCTTTATACTTTACATATACACAGTATTTGCATGGAACGATCTTCGAAGCTTCGTACGTTTGAATTTCCCGCGCGCGCCACCGTCGCTTCAAATTCAACCGCGACCGCTCTCGATCCACGGAATTCCTTGTCACTAATCATTTTTTTCGAACCGTCTGTTCCTAACAGGGAGATCGACAGTTCAATTAACCCTTGTACTATCCTCGAAAATGCACACAATGATTCTTCGTTGATAGTCATCTACAGACTGTAGAGTTTGTGGATTTTTAACGAAAATTACTGATTTCATAGAACTTAATGGTACAGATTACTTTCAACTCGAACGAAATTATTCGAGAACGGAGGAACGTTTCTATGTAGACTCTGTTTCTCTTAATAGCTTGAATGAATACGTAAAATTGCAACGGGATAGTAAAAAGATACGATGTTGTAAAGCAGGAGCGTACAAGGGTTAAAATATTGATAAAATTGGTAATTGGTTCGAAGAAAAATCGAAAGAGGCTGACGGGTATTAGGCACAGGCGCCTCGAGCCATGAGTGCGAGACTTCCGAAATGGATTATTATCACAGAAGATGATAGTTTCTAATATATGCTGGTATAATTCCGTCCCTAGTGTTATTATTGATAGTTTTAACGCAGTTTTAGAGAGGAAAATTTGAATAATTGGTGATTTTACCCTGATTATGTGCGGAATGCTTTCGAACGGTGTCACTTGGTCCAACTGGAACGCGCGGAAGTTATTGCAATCTTTTCCGTTGTAACTTTATGCAACACGGCGCAACCAGCGACACTACGCGTAAGCGATCGAAACTGTTTTACCTTCGCCCTGATTGGCTGAGAATTCGCTGCTGTCTCGCGATTGGTGTGCCACGAGATGGCAGAGAGAAAAATACGACGGTACGATGGAAAACTATATATTCTATGTATTATTCGTAGTTGTAAAAATGGCAGCCATATAGAACGTTGATCCGATTGGTTATTAAGACTGATTTTGCTATCGGTCGAAATGACAATGTCGGCGAATCTAATTATAAACGAGTTACCTTTTTTTACAGCCACGAATAATATCTTGAAATTATGCACAACAAAAAATCCATTCTATGTAATGGTTACGTTTAAAACGTAATCATATAGCGACTGACATACTAATTCTTCTCTTTTTTTAATACTATTTATAATAATGCCAAGATTTATCTCTTAAAATCTTTTCGCACCTAAATTGGTTTATTGAAAGGAATCGTTAACCTCTTTCAATGGTCAATTCTAACCATCTTCTTTGATGCTTAACTTGTCAAGCGATTTGAAAATACTTAGCGGCGGGTCTGAAAAAAAAATTCAAATTTCTCTATCAAGATAAGAATTTAACTCTGCATATGCATAGATGTATCGCTAAGATTATGGGTTCTAAAATGTAATTACTAGACGTTAAAGATGCAAAGACTTTTCTTACTTTGTTGGTTATTTAATACGTGCAATGAAACGTTACTTAACTCTGCTTATTGCAAATTAGTATATGGAAATACGGATTGTCATGAACATCCACAGTCTAGTAATTATAGTTTGAATTATCACCTGATCTTTCTTCTATCTAAGACAAACAACATCGCATATATTTAAGAGATTCATGGTCACTGCGAGAACGTAGTCACACTCTCTTTTTATCTCTCTCTCTCTCTTCTCTCTTTTTCTCTCTCGTTAAAATTTTATTCATATGAACGAGAGCAGCTTGCGTTTCAGTAATCACCATGAATGAATCATTCGCATAAATCATGCCTCGTTCGATTGTTTAATACAAGCATCGAAAATCGGTTTTCTAATAATCGTTCGCTACCGAACGTTAGACAAAACTATATCGAATTATTTTTAAATTCGTCACGACGAAATTTAAACGTATCTCGATTCCTTCTGTCGACGTTCGTCGGTGAATGGTAATTGATTAAATCTTAAGTTAATTTATACCTTAGAGCTACTCAAGGTGGTGTAAAGCTAGCAAGATTAGTTACAGTATTTCGATAAGGCACAATTCTCGATTTTGTACTTAACCGGAGAAAATTCTGTCGGAACCTTATAAAACCTATAAAATACCAAACATATAAAATCTGCAGTCTAATAATTAAAATAAAATATTATAAAACATGTAGAATAATTAAAGTACAGGCAATGTATTCGTATGCAGTATTTCACTACATAGAGTGGTTACGGTTTAGCTGAAAGGAGCAAGTGCTCCATTTGCGGATAATTGACGAAACCCGGATGAAAAATGCATCCTTTATGAAGAAAGCAACCAGAAGACTATCATGGCGGCCTTGAGGTGCCAAAGTTGATGATCTTCTCGGTCTTCTAACTCAAAATCTTCATAGTTGTTTGCTTGATTGAGTAGCGATTTCCTCTTGAACCTAAAATTTAATTGAATTAGTAGATGCTCTCCATCGCCAATAAAAAATTGTTACTCACTTTAACCGTGTAATGACATACTGTGGAAGTTCATTAAAATACTTTCACATGTAATAGTTTAAAGATGCAAAATTCTTGAATAAGAATTAAATATTCCAAAAAAAGTTAAACTATTCTCATATATACAATTATTTTCTCATAAAAGATTTAAATCAAGTCATAGAGAGAAAGACCACAGTGTGTTATTATAAGATGTAATACAGTCGAAATTGAAGTACACCTGTTATCTGCAGCATAAAAAACAATCATCACTCCACAGAGATATGCTTTCTTCACGAAGTTTCGTTTACATATACATTTACACTATTTACATTAATATTATTTGCGATGTTATGCTACAACTTAATATTTAATACACAGGCAGGGTAAATTATGTATACTTGTACAATGATTATCAATGTTATAATTTTTAATAAAACTAAGTAATGTTGTAGGAAAGGTTGTGTTGTACTTTCAACCCATGCCTCATGCCTCATGCCTCACAATTCCTAATTACAGTTGTTAAGCAAATCATATTTTGCGTTCGTATCCTCGCAGCCTGAAAATTACAGAGACAATAGAAAAGAACGATACAACAATGGTAATATTAATTATTTATTAATATTAATAATGATTTGTGCAAAATATATCAACATTAAATTATTATCTCGAGTAATAAAATTGCCTGTACATTCACTTTTGATACACGGACATACACTTTTTTAAAATTAGCAATTTCTTGATAAAATACACTATCATCAATAGTCACAAGTAGTCGAGCATCGGAAGACCGCGTCTCTCTTTTCTTTATTCTCCTTTTGATAAGATACACAGGTTTTAATGTACAACTGCAGTGTATATTGTATTACTGAGCGGCACTGTGATAGAGTAAACGAGTAGGTGTGTTTGTTTCTGTATGTTTGTGTATGTTTTGTGCACGTATGTAGATGCTATACGAGCATACGCGTGTACGTGTAACAGCATCTTCTCAAAACTATTCGCAAAAAACAGAGACGTCATGGCTCCAACAAAATCTGTGTAATTAGGATAAAAATGTATACAGCAGATCGATGCTTTACATTATTATCCGTCAGTGTGTTTGAAACCTTATAGTTTGCCTGAATGTCTGAAGCGTTGTGGTTGAATCGGTGCAAAAAGCTGATTCGTGTTTCCGGATTGTGGCAACGACTGCACGCAGTCTGAATGTTACAAAGGAGTGTTACTTTCTTCCATTACCACGCACGAACTTCCTGTTCAGTTTAACAACATTCTCTTTCACGCGCAGGATCAACGAACAGAAAATTTAACATTGACAAAGATATATCCATAATATAAAAAAACTGTATTTTTTGTCAGGTTGGTATGTATCTATATATACATATACGGTATACGTGTATATATATGTATATATATATCATTTATAGCGATATACAAATAAAAGTGAATCAGTAAAAAATATATACTTAAGATAATAAGAATAACATAAAAATTAGAACTCGCGCCATGTACCCTCGTGCGTGGTGAATCAATGCCTTGTACCAATTTAACATCGCGCGTTCGATGTTGTCAACACCTTTGCACTGTACAGGAACACCGCTACAATATTAACATTTTACAATTTTTCCGTTTTCATCGTTTTACCAAGTAGCCTAAAGATCAGGTAAAAAATAAGGCCTAGCGTTTTGTTCTCATCCTTTTATGCGTATATATGTATATATGCATTTAATTTGATAGCACATTCATACATACATACATATATACACATGTATATGTACAAATATGTATCCATACATACAATTTATGTATAACAAACTTTTTTATTTTTTCGTGAGGAGAAATTTCAATTATTTCGCGATAAAATAAGAGAAGTAAGTTATTAAAAACTTCTAACGAAAACTGTTTTGTACATACAGTGTTTCGGATAGCAATTTTCTATATTGCCAGAAGAACCGCAAAAACTATATCATGCTATATCCTGTACGGAAAAGACTTCTTAAAATTTGTATTGTTTCAACAAGGTATACAATTTTCAATAAGTTGCTCTGATCCGCGTTTAAACACTCATTCGATTATCTGTTCAAACTCTTTCCTGTTTCGCTATGAATAAAAATTTCAATTGACAACGGAATCTAATACTTTTAGTGAGAATCTCGCAAATGTATAAGAATAAAATATCTGATGAAATAAAACTGTGTGAATCTGCGATATGCACTTACGCACAATAATTACTTTAAGGTAGTATAATATCCTGTCTAAATTGTTTAAGATTACATAAAGTATCAAAAGTTTTCTTCTAACTTTACTCTCTTATGTAAAATCCTACTTGAAGTATGCGTACCTAGTATGATGGTAAATGAGTCGTTGTAGAAAAGAAACGTTACGTTTAAACATCTTATATTACCTGATCACAAGCTTATATCCGATACAACTGGAAATATCGCGTGCGTCTATCGTTCTTAACGTTCAATCCGCGAATTTCATTATTTATAACTATAGTGAATCTTTGTAAATCTTTATATAAATAGCAATTTAACGAGTCAACGATATTTCCACTAGCATCGTATCATTTATTTGTACCTGTACAATTAAAGAACCGAACGTTATTTTGTCGCAGTCGAATGCAATGAGTGTGTAACAAAGAATGATGATTCTTTCGTGACCACTTCACTAACTACCTTCGTCCACGGTGATCTCCATCGGCAAAACAAGACGTTCTATGTATAGTGGTTCGTGAACGCAAAACGCGGGCCAAGAATCAGTCTCATTTTTGCCCTGGATTCGTGAATTATCGCTCTTATCTAATTATTAACAAAAATGTTTCCACGAGTACGAGATTATCGAAACGAGCTCTCAGTAGTAATCATATATTCTCAAAGAATAGTAAAGAAATTATAAGAGATGTAAGATTATACACATGGTTCTGTCAGAAGGTCGGGTTGCAAGCGTTCGACTCGATAACGATTGTATTGTCGGTAAGGTGATCTAGTTTGGTCATTGTCTGTGATCACTCGTGTCTTGTGAGGGATTAAGTTCTCGTAACGACCCATTAACCAGTCTTGACATAACCGGTGCTGTATGTCTACCACGTTTTTCGACGCCCAAGACGCCAGCCACTGGTGAAACTTTGAGTTCAAGTGTTTTGTCACAGCTGGATGACACTATTAACAAGAAAAAAAACGGTACGTTGAAACATATTTCCATTTATCTAGAAAAATGTACTATTTCATAATTAGTTTACAATTCATTGAATTCAAAAGATGTATGAAAATGGAAGCCTAAACATTTTCGGGAAACCAGAAATTTTTAAAAATCTGGCCAGATTCTAATATTTTTGGATTCTCGCACACCTTTCTGAATATTTTTAACTTCAATAATTTTCAAAATAACTAAAAAATACTAAGTTTCATAATAATTTTGCAATGATTAGATATTAGAAAATACAATGATTAAATTTACCTCTCTGGCACGACTGAATGAATTCCGTTTGTAAAGGAACGCTTCCTTGCTAGCAACATAAAGCATTTGGTAACTTTTGGGATTGAATCTACATTGGGTTTCATCAGAGTTAATAATGTCAGACGTATCCCCAGAATCTGCTAATCTTAAGCCAGCAGGTCGCTTTAGAAGTGCATCAACGGAGTCAAGAGCCTTGTCTTTGTCAGTTGGTCTGTAACACAAAAGGATTGATTAGTGAAAAAAGTAGAGAAAATGAAGATAAAAGACTATATAAATCAATACAGCGATAAATACTTACTCTGCACCCTTGTCAGGATTATTAGCATTAGGTATAGATGCTGACATCATTCTTGCAGCCTTTTTCCTCCACTGTCTTACATTACGGTATAGAAATACAGGCTTACGTCCTGCCAAGATTCTGCCTAAAGAACTCCAACCATTCCCATCCATCTACAACAATCGTTTCATGTTACTTTTTCTAAAAGGAAAGGATTTTAAGGCGCAAATACAGATATTAATAACATTATTCGCCAAACTACAATGTAAAATTAATACTATATATAATATACTTAATGTAAAAATTTTATCACAGCACAATTTTTTATAAATTTGTTACAGCATTGTGCAAATATTTTGTTTTATGCTTTTAAGCATCATTTCATGTTCCTTTTCTGCAAGTAATAAAAATTAATCAAATTAAAAATCCAGAAGAATTGCGAAAATAAACAGTAGAGTTTAAAAGAAATATCTTCTTCTATGTAGAAAAGTCAAATATTAGTTGGAACATAAAATAAGTTAAAATAAATATGGAAGCAATAATGTTTAATTATTTCGTAGTCTATTATTTTGACTTCTTTATCTTTCTGATTCTGCTTGCCATTTTGTGATTTTAATTACACAGTAACATATACTTCATCACATGTACATCAACGAAGTTGCATTCTATAAATGAAATTTACTAATAATTAATTTGGAATTATTTGGATAGGTCAGAAGGATATATTTGATAAATCAACAAAAAAATGTTATTGTTTATGCAGGTAATTATCTGTGTAAAAAACAAGAATATTTAAGACAATAATTCCAACAAAACTGGCTGTATATTGTTTTACTATTTTTTACTACATTATCGGTATTATATGAATAGTTCTGCACTTTACATACAAGTATACTACAAATAACAATAATTAAAAAATCATACAAAATTTTATTTAACTTCAACATCAATACCAATAACATTGAACAATAATAAAACAATGGTTGCATCACATTAATGAGATTAATGCAAAGCTCAAGAATCATTTTTTGCATCTAATTTATGATATATGTGCACTCCTAGATGACCAATGAACGTATGAGTATGAAAAGCATAAAAAAAGAGAAAAAGTATCAACATAATTCTTGTTAAATCGATTAATAATATGAATTGACTATGGTCTTGACTATTTCGCAAGTATAGATGTGTTAGAAAAGAGATATATTACTCTCAATACCCAAACAAACATGACAAAATATTGAAACAATAATAAGCAGAACAAATCAAAACTAAATAATAAAATATCTAAAACCAAAACAAAATCAGATGAGGATAAACATAAAATTTTAACATCTGAATTAAATGCTTATGATTGTCAAATATTTAAATGTAACAATAATAAAAAACATTCTCTGTTCACTTTCTCGTTCTTTGTTCTTTTTTTTTTTGTAAACAGCCCAGGCATAGAACTTTTATTTATTATTTCTTTTTTAATAAAAATTGGAGAATCAAAGTAATAAATTTAGTGGTACAAAATGATGTTAGACAATAATGTTTAAAAGCATTGTTCATGTATTTCAATATCTCTCTTCTATACAATATTATTGTTGTCTATCATTATATGTATATTTGTTTCATATACAGATTACAGTTACAAAATATATATATATATGTATGTATATATATATATGTCTTATATATATATATAGAGTTTAAAATTCACTGCGTAAAGTGAAAACGGAGATATGAGCTTATAACAATCACATAAAATCTGTCTGCACATTCGACCTCATAGTGTCTCAGATGAAACTATATTACAAATTGTCACAGTAAACGTTTAAATCAGATGATCTGTGGCAACAATTACATATATGCATATGTATATCGTTAACTTAATGAAACTTTGTGCCACGTTATCTAATAAAAACGTATTCGACTGTTTAAACGAACGAAAAATATATATAAATTACACGTACAGTGTGGTACGTGTAGAACTCTCTCTCTCTCTCTCTTTCTGTTTTCTATGTATATCTATATATAGCGCTTAAAATTCCGTAATGCAGAGCTTTGTGAGAAAAATGCATGTTTACACTTTGTACAAAATACGATGGTGTTATCTTTTTCTCAATGGAGGAAACAACATTGCAAACACTAGCATCCGAAAATCCACTCTGATCACAAAAGTATATGTAATATATATACTATACAAAACACTATAACAAAGAGAAACTATGAAACGGAGTATCTGTTGCCTAATAAAATATACAAAAAACATATATCTCGATGTCAAACAATAAAATTAGCAAGACAATTACCAATGACTCAGTAAAAAGAACTCCTAATGCAATTTGTTAAACATGACAAAGGTTTTGTTTTAAAAAAAAAAGCACATTTTCAACCATGAAATCGACAAGCTTACAAATCATCGAGACCTATAACAAGCAATGAATGATCGTTTCAATAAAAAGTAATTCGACGCTGAAACCGAGGCAGACACGCCAACTAACTTTTTAATTAGTAACAATTCTTATCACGGAAAATTATTGATACCTCCAGAATAGCATCCGTACCGTTCCCTCAATGAAGGAATATAAAATTACACAAATGAAAATTCATTCAGGAGTACCGGAAAAGACCTTGTGCAAAAGCAACAACATTAAACCAAAAGTGAGCTGAAACCGTGAAACCTTTGGCAATATTCGAATTATATCCCATAAGATATCGACGTTTTATACTGTTACGTGCCACAAACAAAGCTGCGAATGAAATAAAAGATACAAATGACTCTCTATTTACATGCTACAGTGTATAACCTTTGCTTCGCTACTTATTACATTAATATATACACAGCAAAGTGTTATAATACATGATTCACAATGGTGTAACAGTTTGAGCCAGGAACACGCTTGATCCACGCCATGATACAGTATTTCCAGTTTTAGTTGTCACCGTTAAATTCCTTAAACCAGTGAACTTGGTCCTGAGAATGTAACAGAATAATGAACTAATTTTTCTACCCCAAAACTAATCAATTAAATTCAATTAAAATTCATGAATGGCCATTTCGAGAAATGGCCTCTAGGACCTAAGGTCTAAAGACAATTTAACACAGTGACTGCCCACAGCAAAACTATTCACGTAATTTTAAAAGTTAACGTATGCACCGACACATTTTGAGCATTGATCAGTTAATATAATAATTTTGTTAATATTTGATGTCATTAAACAAGTCACTTTGATTATATAGTATTTTGTGATTGCTAGGTTGGTCGTCAACGTGTTAAATGTTCTATTAACATACCCTAATTGCAAGATAACGATCTTATGAAATTGAGAATATTGTATGCCATGGTAATTATGCATCCTCTTTTCACATTTGTTGTTTTCCAATGAGAAATTTTGTTGGGCTGAGGTTACGACCGTAATGGCTGGAACTACTGCATGGACAGAATGTGGCGTGGATGTAATATGTGCTCGCTAGCCGATATCCATATTACAATTTCCAAAGGCTTCACTAACGATCCAAATATGACAGTGAATTGTAGAATTTTACAAGTTCGTGATGTACACTACCAGTCGACCTATGTTTGCGTATCAAAAAACATATGTACAAATTTATATCAAATATTTACATTCCTTTTTAAATTCTATTTCATTTATAAATTCTAGGAATTACGATCTTATCTAGTTATAATTAATAAGTGTGATGAAAATGAAAGAAACATTAAGAATTGACCGATATCAAATGTTACGTTCATTTAAACTAATATAATTCTTTCTTTTCTTTTTACAATTCATTATGGCACTACTCGTATGACTTCATTTGTGTATGCCGTGTCCCCTTTCCTGTTTTGCTTGTACATTTTTTCGATCCGTGTTACACGTATTTTTTTCGTCACTACTAATTCATCCCACAACTACACCTTCTAGTTTAGCTTTAGCCTCTGTTCTTCTAATGAAACGCGCGAGGTGGGCAAGTACGGAGACAGTACGTTAATGGACAATAGATTAATGTACACATAAAATTTTCCTTGTTCTCACTTCGTTGACCCGACTAGTTTTCATTTCACGCCGATCATGTTTTCAACATGAATGCAAGTCATTTTCAATGAATCTTGAAATCTCTACATTTTTGCAAGCTTTGAAAGCTTCTGTGATTCCTTGTATATTATCATGTATAAAATTCTTTTTGGAAACATAAATACAGAACAAACAAAAAACGTCCTTGAATTACCACGAGATAAATAAATATTAAAATTAGGATAAAATTTATATAGACAAAAAAAAACAAGAAAAAACATAGAACTTTCTATTACAGTCAGTTCAAACATCGTGCGTTTATCATCAAAACGTATGTATTTTTTTTAAATACCCTAAGAGCGTAACAATAAAAACTCCGAATAAAAAAAAAGTATATCACCACATTGAAATGAAAATCCTGAAGAATGATTACACAGACCAACAAGTCAACCTAGAAGCTGTTCACATCGTACAAAAAAAAAACGATGAAGCAAAGCAATTACAGAAAATCGACGATTGATACAGCAACAGCGATAGCATGTTTGCGAATGCTTTTGACAATCTTCAGTGTTGGAGATTTGAAAAAATTACTACTCGGATATCGTTGTCCTATTATAAAGTCGATATTTAAAATATAGAAATATAATTTATAATTTGTCATATAACGTCTAATGGTGTAGCAAACACACCAAAAGTGTGAGCGAATATATTATATAGAATAAAGAATGGGGGATTTCGTTTGTGTAGTGCACTATTTTGCGAGAATTTTCACTTAATTTACAGCACCACGTTGGACGCACTGAGATGGAAATCATGTACTTCTCTTATCATCTTAAATATTACGAAAATAAATATATATGACCTTCAGTTTTTCATTTTCTGCGATTAAAAGAATATCAGTTCATTCTGTTTATATGTATACAAGCTTCTGCGATTTCTATGCAACGACAAGTATGTGAACCAGTGCTCTGACCCCATTCGCATAATAAAGCGTTGGTGATAGCAGATCATGACCACGTAGCTTCCTCGTATTAGCAAACAACCGAGAGATATATATACACACACACACATATATATATGTATATATACATATACATGCGTTTGTATATACATGCATATATATATACACATATATAAATACAAATGTATGTATAAATATATACATATATACATATGTATATACATATATACCGATATACATACATACATATATATGTATGCTGCAACATTGTTTGATTCCTAAAATATTCTTCTATTTTGTTTGTTTGTAAGAAAGTCAACAAAGATACTTTTGAAGACTAATTCTCTGGAATAGTACCTGACTGCGATTTAAAACGTTCACGCACGAATACCTCCCTCCGTACCAAATAACGATCACACGAAATAATACAGAGAAGAAAGTTTTGATAAGAAACTTTCGTTCTTTGGAACATTTAGTTGTACACTGAATGGCAACGGTACAACTCCAATCACAGACATCAAATTACGAATGAACGTAAACTTCAACGTTGGCAATGATTTATGAAAAGGGATGTGGATCCTATACCTTCTTGCTAATGTCAGTGTTCTTGCGCTTTCTGCCCCTCCCCCCCCCTTGCTGCCTGGTCGTTACTCACAGGATGATTGGTTGTCGGCTCATTGTCTGTTAAGGTGGGGGTGTCTTTCGGACTAGTCTGACCAGCTGAAGCAGAAAACCTCTCAACATACGTAGACCATTTTTCTGATACCGTAACTCCGTCCCTTTCTCTTTCCCTACAACTGTTGTCCATCGCCTCATCACCTTCCGT
Source organism: Agapostemon virescens (assembly GCA_028453745.1). NCBI lineage: Eukaryota > Metazoa > Arthropoda > Insecta > Hymenoptera > Halictidae > Agapostemon > Agapostemon virescens. The sequence continues at coordinate 7,414,050 of CM052088.1, forward strand.
ATCTAATAATTCCATTGTCATTTTACAGTCCTTCTTATACTGTAACAGCAAAAGATTATACATTGGCAACAAGCATCTATCGAACAATATCCTTTTAGAATTTCATTCGTATGCAAAGCATGCTATTAGATTCAAAACTTCATATAGAAAATATAAATAGAAAGAATATCATAAAATTGTTGGAAGAAAACATGAAAATGTATACTCCTCGCGTAAAGATTAAATAGAAAAAAAAAAGATCATTTGAACAGAATTAAAATCGACTTAACCTCATATACTTACTATATATATTTTAAAACAATTCTCGTCTGCCATGGCTTTCTCAGCTTTACGTTGATATGCCATTTCTGCACCAAGTCTCATGTACGCAGTAGCACATAAACCACCCGCGCCATTGCTTTCTTTTGGTTGTCGTTGTTCTCGTTGGAACAGTTCCATACATTGTTGGCATATAGGATCCGAAACCAAATGCTGTAACTAAACATTTCATAGTTTTGTTTAAAAATTAACTCACTGGTTATCTACAACAATTGTAACTCACAAATGTACTCACTTGTCTCACTGCGTATGTTACAACTTTATCTAACGTGAAGGCGATATACGCGTGAATACCGAACATTTCCCGCAAGGTATCTTCGTACGCAGTGCTCTCCATATTGCCGTCTAGGACATTTTTAACCATATCCAAAAATGCAGGATAGTAATCCTCGATTTCAATTTCATCTGTATCATTACATTACATACAATTATATTAATTTATAAATACATGAAATATTATATAAAAATACAATTCTCTATAACGCGATCATTGTTGACTTCCCTAACTTCCATAGCAAACCCTCTTGGAAACCAAATATTTACTCTATTTATTTCTTTTTTTGTATTGCTTTGGTGTAGTAGATAAAAGTAGCATTACTATTGTTATGATCGTGTTATGGAGTATTCTATTGTACTTGTACACATGAAGAGAAGCAGTGTATTACTTACTTTTGGGCTTTAGTCTTAAAGCAACAGCTGTGCTCTCTTTTCGCTGCTGTTTGTACCGCGATTCCTCGTCAGCAAGAGCGACAGCCCTTTCATACATTTTTGTTAATCTTTCACAGAGGATATGGTGTAACCTTAAGAAGAGGTACCAACTGTTACTGCCCATGAAAAGCGTGTACGCTTCATCTGGATCATTCGACAAGGCATGGATGGGTAATTTAATGTCTGGTTCAGTTTTAATCGACGTGGAAGACGGAATCGGAGACATCGGCGCTTTATTCCTATTCGCTTGAAGGCCACCACCCAACGGCGAAGCATTCATTGTCACCGATTGAGAATTACTACACGCTGCCACATTCAAGTCTTCTTTTTCATCTGTTATAATAGTACAAGTCGCATGCCATCATTTTATCACACAAATACATTTTTGCTTAATAAATACTAACTCCAAAGTGACTCATTTACAGTTTCTAATAAAATTTATAAAAATCCTTTCGATAGTATTTGATATAATTTTCATTGTAACACGCGTAGAAATGGATAAATTTATTTAGAAATTTCAGTAACAAGAAAAATGAGACAACAAAAATTCTACTTACCATCTTCGTCTCTTTCATCGTCGCTGAGCTCTTGACGCGGATGAAAGAAAAGATCGGGTATAAAATGCTTCAATAAAAGCTTTATTCGTTGCTTGTCTTCTTTGTGGATGGCCGTCTGACGCTTCACGTGATGAATTAAAAGATTAGCTGCGCCGTCTAGGACAGATTTGTCCTTGTAAGGTAGCACAAGGTGTGGACCGCTGTTGTTTTGCCCGTCTCCGGTACCATCGTCCACCTGCTCGTGTCTCTCGTCGTACAGTGTCTCGATTTCATTAAATAAACTTTTCGACCTCAGCGCTTTCACGTCGCTCTGCTTGAAGTTGATCCCCTGATGATCCAGGGACTTCAGATAGTATTTTTCGTTCTGTTCCCTCCAAATTTTGTTAAAACCTTTTTGAGCCTCCCGCCATTCTTCCTCTTTACTTTTTAGTCGCCGGAGAACCACAGGTACTGCCACTACAGGATTCCTCTTAAGGCCTTCTATAATATCAGCAGCCTTGTCACCGTATATCCTCTTCAGGGCTCTTTGATGAATCGTAGGAGAACAACCACCAAGGCAATCGTCGAGTTTGAACCTCTGGAGCTCCTCCTGACTCATTCTACTCATTTTCTTGTGGACACCCTCGAGTACCCTGATCGTGGACGCATTTGTTTCTATTACACCATCCAACTCGAATCTCTCGTCCTCGCAACGGTATATAAATTCCTCGTATTGGGTTTTTCTGTATTAATCACATTAACAAATTATGCGAATTCATCAAATCTATTCTACGTGGATGCAAGTATACACAATAAGGTAGTCCTTATTTTAGACTTTCAATTTTTTTTGGTCTCATCCCCTCCTCTCAAGTTGAGACAGTTGGTAAAAAAATATGTGACAAATGTGGAAGCAATTGTCTTGAAATTTTAATAATTCAGCTCTTGACGTTTCAGATTTGCAATATGGATGACGAGCGATAAAAAAATACGTGTCAAATATTTCTCAAAGATCTACCTCTTACTTCACCAAAATTGGTGTATCCTGGTTCAATATGTTACCATTTGTTAAATATTGTTATGTAATATACTGTATTTAACGGTAAATCGAATTAATAGATTTTCTATATATTTTTTAAGTAACGCAATTCTCACCATTTTAAAAATAACGAAATACAATTAAAATTACATGAAATCAGTAAAATTTGAAAACTTCAAGTTTCAGAACTTGGAGAGTGAGACCAAAAAAATTTTTTTTAAACTTTTGTTCTCTATGGCTTAGGACCACATGAAAAAGGGAGAGTAGTACTACATTTTTGTGAATAATTACGAATGCTGAACATCCTGCAAATGACAATAGAAACACAAACCTCGATGTTACAAATGTACTGTCTTCGGACCAAGTAGGAAACGACACCCATGTATCGTTGAGAACCTCTTTACACAACTGCGTTCTTCCTGTACACTTTGGTTGAACGTAAGACTTTGGTAACGCACAATACGACGCTCCTAGACGTTTGCATGCCGTATAGTCGATTTCCATGGCCAGATCACCTTGAGGACGGTCTTGGTGACTCCTTACAACATTATTTGGTAGCGCTTCGACATTCATGTTACTGGACGCATTGGTTGTGGCGGTGGTAGAAGACTCGGGTAAATGACCCAGGAAATCTTTGAACCAGCGCAGGAGCTCAGGAAAACGACCAAGAAAAGGTGTTACCAACTGTACCAGCTCAGACTTGGAAACTATTTCTTGGTTGAACAGAACCAGGCATCTCAGGAAATTGTCGTAAACTTCTTGAGACCTTAACGCTTTCCGAACCTAGAAAGTACATTCACATTCCAAGATATCCTTCAAAAACTATTTCGTATCAAATTTGAATATTTTAATGCAAAGCTCAATTTCTTTTCGATTTTCCAGGCCCACGATATAGTTTATATATATATATATATTTTTTTTTTCTTTTAAGGTGATCCTCGACTGATAAAATTAAAATAAAATACAAATACTCTGAGACAGGGATTACCAACCTTGTCGAAGAATGCGTAGTCGTTCAAACTACCATATTTCCCAGCTTCCGCTATGGTAACGCATTCGCGCATGGACGACACTTTATGCTTTTTCAGGGGAGGTGGGCCGTGTTGTATGTGGTGAGAATTGCCGGCCGTTACAGAAGGTAAGAACGACGGACTCCTTTTTAGTTGACCCGTGTTGTGCACAAATTTCTGAACACTATTGATATCCCGCACACCGGACCTGTCCCGTTCTCGTTCACGATCCCTGTGGTCGCGACTTTCGCGTTCCACTGTGCCAGTACCGCTAGACTCTCGAAGTTCTCGAGATATGTTCCCCGAGTTGTTGTAGGGTGCTTTGGGGCCTATTGGCTTCTTGACGATTGTGGTGTGATCATTAACAGTAGCAGTCTTGTTACTCTGAAACATAACAGACTAATACCAATCAGAGTTCGCCAGTATATAGACAGAATACGAAAAGTTGTTAACCGCGGCATGGACAACTCAAAAATCTGAGGCGACCATGCCGCGAGAATTGCATGTTCTGTAACACTTACCAGTGAGCTCTGTTGATTGGTGGCGTCCGGTAAAAATTGACCAAACTCGGCAAGCAGGTCCTCCTGGTTCTCAAACAGTTTGGCAACTTGACTGTAAACTTCTGCTTCCGTCAAGTGTTTCACACCACCCGCTCCACCAGACCCACTTGTGCCGCCCATGTGCCCAGATTCTTTTAAGTTACGTTGCTCTTTCTGATAAGTATGTAAAATTTCTAGGAATCGTTTGTATTTCTCCGGTTGGCCTTGGAAACGGTTCTAAAGTATCAAAAAAGTTTTCCAAGATAAGATAAATGTTTTATACATGTATTCTATTATTGGTTTATTCTTATGGTTGAATGCAAACCTTGATTTTATTAACATAATTTATTGCATGGTTGAATTCAACTGGCTGGCTCTGTTGTGTCTGCCCACTGGTGGGTATACCATCTTGGGCTTGACTTAACGCTTGGCTCACAGCCTGAGCTTGTGCTGCACTAACATGAGAATTGTTGTACGTCTGCACTGGTGGAGGTGATGGCGCATGAACTGTTAAGCTGCTGTTGGAATTATTATTTAAAATTTGGGAATGGTGTATATTCCCAGACCTAATTTAACGGAAAAACGTTCATTAATTTTCAATGACACAACCAAAAATGACAAGCCATAAAATATCAATGCTTTACCCATGCATTATCTGCAAAACTGGAGGAGCTTTTGCTGGCTGTGTCGGTGGACTCGCTACAGGAGGCGAACCAACATTGACCGTGCAATGCTGCGACATGGTAGGAGTGGGACTTGGCACACTGACGGATACTTGAAATGCGTATCCTTGTTCATTAGCTTGCACCTCTATTTTATAGCCAGGTGGAAGAAACGTGTTGAAACCAACGATAAGCTCAGGGTGTCCTTTGAATAAATGACTCACTCGTGTTATAACTCCTGGAGTGTCTATACTCTGGGACTTAAATTCTTTCATAATATCCAAGAAGTCATTATACACCTACAATAAAATAAACAATACAGTTATACCAGTGAGATTTCTGCAGGCAGGAAACCCTGTCGTTAGCATCATTTGAGATGTACCTGTGGCTGATCGCTAAATTTGTACTTGACTAGATCTAAGTAAGACAACGCATCCTCTACTTTTAATCTTTGAAACGGCTGGGACCCACTACCACCACCTAGACTAGAGCCCGGCGGGGTAGAAGCTAGTGGCATTACATTGCCGGAGTGGACCTATAAACGAAGTAATAAAATTTCCATGAAATTCCATTTACAGACAAACCAAAAAACATTATACAGTGGCTGAAATAGTATGTGCGATAGAGATAATTATTTAGACACCGAACCCTATCATTATTCCAGTCACTGTATGCAAAGCCGCTTAGATACTAGTTCCATGAAAGTATCTTTACTTGAATGATCATAAAAAGGTGTCAGAAAATTGTAGAACTTTTCAATATACATAAATTATTATTATATCGCTTGTTACTCAAATAAGAACCTTGTGCCTTATTGTTGGCTGTTGCTGGCTGTGAACTTGACTTTGTGTTCCTGGTGCAGGTTGTTGAGAACCCATACTATGGTTACTCCCACCACCTATCCCACTATGCAACCCTCCACCAGTATTTACATTGCTACTGCTACACGTAGAACTAAGTCCTGCAGATCCACTTCCCTGAAAAAAACATACACACAACAATTGCAAAAAAATATCTACGACACGAACGATACGTTCCCGAACCATTAAAAATCTAAGCTCAACACACGAAATAAACCATAAATTTTGCAACACGAAACATGTAACGGGTGGCGCATTAATAAAATTTTTCGACAACGATCTTGAAACATTGTTTACTTACTGTTTCATTGCAAAATCGAATTTACTAATGCGCCAATTACAAAAAGCATACGTATAATTAATAACAATTGCTTTTTAACGGATAAATTTAATTTGCTGCTGCGTCGATTCTGTACATTTCCACATCACAATTATACATTGATACAAAAAGAAACATGTAAACATTAACCCTCTCCTTGCTAAAGACAACCATAGCCACTGCTCAGCTTTCAGAACTTGAGCGCTCACTATAGACCATAGTACCCGCCAAAATGTTCTCTGTTCGCTAGTAACTTTGGCCGAGTTTGCTGTAACTAAGGAAAGGGTTAAAAATACGAGAAAAATTTAAAAAATCGATAGAAAATTATTCGAACTAGTATCTTTTTAAAAATTGTTGCAACTATAATAGAAGCGGGTGGTAACGCACCTTAATGGGGGACGGAGCCGAGGTGGGCACAACAATTGCTCCAGGGTATTGCTGTTGAGCTTGGGCACTTCCGAATTGTATACTTCCCGGCATTTCTTTCGAAGTAACTGATCGAACTGCTTGGCCAGGTACAACAACGCCTATTCCACTGCTTGAATGATACTCCAAACCACCTCCTCCGCCACCTAAGCCACTTCCTGCACTCACTGACGAGTGCTTTAATGTTGCTGCTGCTGGTGATGCTACCTCGTCCAGCCCGCGAACGCGTTTCATCGCAGATCACATTGGAAATGCTACGAATCGAGAGACAATAGTCCTGTAGACGCATATTTCGCTGGTTCATTCGCCCCTCCCCCCCACCCCCCGGACATTATTCGAAATAAATCGGTCCTGGACCTGCAGAAGCTTAGGAAACATGCTTAACGCCTAAACAGTACTAATATCAGTAACGCTGAATGGAAATGCCCGATTCACGGTATCTTCTATAAAAATAACTGGCAATTTTATTCAAATGTATACGCGAATAAATAAATTTATTTAACTGGAAAAAGTTGTTTAGGTCCACCTGCTAATTTCTATGTAAATAAATAGTAACTTGTATATATATACTGTAATGTATATAAACAATTATTTTTTTAGTCGAAACCAATTGGAGAAATTGTTTCGAGGCTATCGCTGGTCGAAAAATTAAATCAGATCGGTTCGAATCGTAGATTATCTGTTTTCCTTAATGTTTGAATTTTGTGTAACCTTAAAAGTAATCGTTAAAACAAATTCTTGAGAGTTTCGTACGGAAACGAGTATGTTGGAAGAGAACATTCTGATACAAAACTCTTTAACCGGTAATTAAAAGTGTTTTAATAAACAGCAAGAACGACATTTGCATCAATTATTTTACTTACATACATTTACATTACTTATTTCCGGTGGCTCGAAAAATTATTACTTGAAAAATGTTACGTTTCGATATTTTTATTATGAAATTTTTCTATCAGATCGAATTTTTTCTTGGTAATATCGTTGAGAATTTAAAGCGTTTGATTTTGCAGAAATAAAATAGTAAGAGTCGACAATTTAACTGAAATAATCGTCTGCTACGATGCCGTAAGCTGCGCGATATCGTTGTAGGTATGTTTGGCGCGCCACAGGCAAACGGAAGAGCTCGTACAGCTTCGAAAGTGTTCGGTATTGTTTCGTTTACGGCGATAAAATGACGCGATGCATCCGTGCCACACGAGCTAGGGACACACGTAAACGAATTCTTGCGCAATTCAGAATTATCAGCCCCGAAAATTCAGACCGATTCTATTTGTAAAAATCGACTTTAATTCGAAGAGTCGTTTTAAAAGTTTGAATCCGCCGCGCTTTTAGTATGACAGAAGTCGGACGAAACCGAAGCACCGCGAGCACTTTCCCGTAACTTCGTGCGTAGAAGAAACTTCTCGTCCGTAGATACGTAAAAGTGATCAGAAAATCGACCATAAGGTGAATGTTTATTATTCCCCTCGTAAAAGAACGTGAACCAATTAAAAATCGTTGTTCTTCTGGTTAGATTACTATCGATTCGACGATATTAAATGTGTTTATACTCCGCATAATTAATTCTTCGTGCCTGTACATTTAATTCGATTAAATATACATTATTTTCCATCGCGACGTCGTTCGGAATGTTCAAAAGTGTCCGATCACATTTTCTCGCTTGATTTTCAAGTTAAAAATAATTGAATTACTCATACCTGCAACTGCTATATATATTGCATAATATTAAATCGTTATTGTGCACGTGGTTGTATTTTCAAATTAATATAGATGTGAAATCTAGCTGTAACAAATAAACTGTAGGGAATATCAAAAAGATACCTTGTTAAACTTTGATTTGATGATCTTTAGATGATATAACCTCACATCAAAGATGCTTCATGTTATATGTAAGTACATATGTATTAGAAAAGTAGAAAAATATCAGAATTCTCTTCCAAGGAAAATGGAGCATAGATAGCAGTAGTTTATACATACATAAAATTTGCATATTTGTGTGACTGTGATTGCTTATTGTTCTTGTAGATTTTCACTTTGCCATGCTGCAGTGCGCATCGATTTATGTATTTTAAATTTTCATTGTTATGCAATTAAATAAAAGAAATTATAAAATATAAGACAATGTATTGTTAATCAATGTAATGGCTTGCATAAAATAAATGTAGATTTCAAATATGTTATCTACCAATGATTCAATTTTACTTGTACACACGTTTTATGAATATTATAAATCGTTTGCGTCGATAAGCAGATCAATCCATTTTATACACATAAATAAATGCAGTTCTGGCCAGAATATAATCTTGCTATGTTCGTATTTGTACTTGAACATTGTTGGATACCCTACATAATTTTTACAATATTCTGAGCATCGTAGATTATTCTTTTTAATTTTTATTCGTACATATACTATCTATTATGTAAAATAATCTATTCAAGAAGATACTACGAAAATTCTCCCGCACGTAATTCAGAAGATATAACGATGTAAGATATAATAATCATACTTTTAGAAATCTACATAGTAGTATAAGCTTTATATAAAAATAATTATAACCTATTACTTCTGTAGCTATATAATATGAGTCCATATAATAGTTTATTATGACCTTGCTCAGATATAGCATTACCAACTTAGAAAGAAAAATGTAGAACAGATATTTAATTTGTAATTACTATATAGAACTGAAAGAAGATGAGAATTCCCTACATCATATCTGCACTACTTTTCAAGATCTGATTCTAGTTTGTATGCCATTATTTTTAAGAAATGTATGTTATGCAAACTTGAAAACACTTTAATATTAGAAACACACGTTACGAAGATGGACCACAGAAAAAGACATCCTATTGTAACTAATAATTGCTTTATAAACGTTATAATGCAAGTTTATAGAATCACATATAGAACTAGACAACAAAAATTAAAAAGAAATTGATTTGCCTTATTTTGCTAAATAAAAAGTAAAAGAAATCCTTTCTTATAGTTCCATATTTTCTTACTTGAGAAAATATTATCCTAATAAAAATGAGTAACGGGACCTTTCAAAGCATGCTTTCAAAGGGCAAGGCTGATGCTCCTACCCGAAATGGATAACAGACAAGTGCAAAAATTTTAATGGATTCTCAATATATCTTGCAATCGTCATTGTTTCCTGAAAGAAGTAGATAATCTTGTTCAGACATTATATGTTCTCGATAATAAAAATCATTAGTTTTTATATTTTATCTAGCTCGAGCAAACTATTCTATTGTGAAAGAACATCGGAGGTACGCGTAACTGCAATGTACAATCTCAAAAGTTGAATAAAATCACGAGTATTGTAAAAAAACACTTGCAACACAGTTGAAGAAGTTATTATACAGATCTAAACCTACGGCAGATGATTTTTAAATGAAAAACTTTCCAATTTATTAAATGCTTAAACATCTATGTGTATACTTCAAGTCAGAGTATATTAAGCTATTGGGATCGTTGATAAAGATGAAAAGTATATCATTTTATTACATAAAAGAATAATTCTCAGAATAAAAAATAAGTTACACTTAATATCAATGTTTTTACTGTTACATTAAAATTAACGAACTTAAAAAAAAAAGAATAATTTTACCATTGTAAAAAAACGGGAAAAAATTGAAAAACATGTGTAATGTCAATTTTTTTTTTTTTTTAATTCAACTTACACTTCAGCTTAGGGGCTTGAGTCTCTGGATCACTGAATAAAAAAGAAAATAACAGTGGTTTCCAACTAACATAAAAATCAATGGTAACCGTATAATTGACGAAATAAATGATTTTTAATGTATGAAAATCCATGAGGAAACTTTAGCACTCAGCCAAACAAGAAAAAAGTTACATCAAATCCTCAGATCGAAATATATTAAGTCCTATTCAAGAGAATCTATATATGGGTCTGGTTAGATCAAAGGAAATAGATATTTGTATGCGGTAGCCTAGTGCAAGATGTGTACATACCAATTTCCATCTGAAAAGAAGTTGAACGTCCTTGCACCAGGGTGATATCGAGAGAAGAGGTGTCCAGGAGCAAGTGGTCGAGGTGAAATGGTGAATCGCCGATGAAAGTTGTGCCCTTCGGTGGAGGAGATAGGTCGGTCGTCGATATTTGTTTGTTGGTAAAATTTCGATCGCGGTGTCGGGCCTCGCGAGGGGATTTCGCTGGGGCAGAGGGACGAAATAGAGCCGGTAAAGCCAGCTGCACGGACGCGCACACAGGCCGTCCCGTGAAGTCGTCGAAGCGAGGTTTGTCAGTGTTGCACGTTTCCAAACACTTCCCGGCCCTCGGCGTTACGCAATATTCCACGTAAATACATAACACATTTTCTCGTGAGCTCCAGTGAAAAATAATCGTCCTGCGGTGTTCCTTTTACAAAGGAACCACCTCGAGGTACACCTCTCGGCACTCGCACCACCTCGCCCGCTCTAAATCGGTCCTATTTCGCGGCAGGTCCGAACTGACTTTCCGCACAAAAGCTTCGGCTCCGTTGTTTTTTCACGACCAAAAAATCGACGAAGCCTTAACGGGCCGGTCGGCCTGTGCTCGCGACAGGAATTCACTATGCTCTCTCTCTCTTTACCCCGGGTCTCGTTCTCAGTGCCGTCGGAATCTCGTCGTGTGTGTAAACAAGCTTAATAAAATGCACATTTTCGCGAGTATCTCGAATGGATTACCGCACTTTTTCCAACGGGAAAAAAGGTAAATGCAAAAGGCATACTCGCACTCTCGAGGTACAAGGCAAACTATTGGATTTTGTATGGCAAACAAGGAACTGACTGGTCGTATAGCGGGATGAGGAAGGTGGAGGGGATCGCGCAGGACCGTATTCATCCGCTAAGCGTCTCTGTTACCAACCACTCGGGTACCTCCTGCAAAGCGTATACCCGTATACGTGACACGCACAGGCCCTCGGCCAAGCAGAGACTTTTCTCTCATTCGGCGGAACTTTCATTAAAATTGTGCATCGATTATTCCGCGGTATCTCGTTTGCCACGGGTCTCTCTCTCTTTCGACGCGAACGCTACAGGGGCTTCTAACCAAACATTAATCGCCCGGAATCACACGGAATGTAAATCGCTACGGGGACAATCGTTTGTAAACGTATTAACATGATAATTACGCACGCGTGAGCCTGTATTTTTCTATCCCGCTGTGTCGCGAGACCACGCTCCTCGGACAATCGTTGACAACACTTTACACGGTTACGATTTCGAGTATCCACGAATTTTCATTATTTATTTCACCATTGTTTCCTCTCCTTTTCGTTTGCTTTTTTTCCTGTTCTGTTTTTTCCCCCGTATATACGCGTTATCGTAATAACTTGTGGTGGTCGTCACGCGAACGAGTGAACATTCTGAAAAATGTTCTATCTATCGATACAAATAGTACAAGTCTTGAATAACACGCCGTCAAACGTTCGGTCGAACGATCGTACACCAGAGCTTTTCGTTAAGTCATGTTTAATAGTAATACACCGATAAATAACTTATGAAGCTACACACAGGTTCGGGAGTTCAGCTCGCTAATACACTATCGTAGTTCTCACACAGCATATGGAATTTTAATTACGCCATAGTAGACAGCGATTTGACACGGTCCGAGCGAGACGCATGGATATCCATGCGAACTTGAATAACAGCGCGAAACATTTTCTGCGAGCACTGTGCGAAACGAAGAAAAAAAACTCAAAAAAGCGACACACTGGAGCCAGTCAGCATGATACATAGAAAATCGTGTGCAATACTAATTCGGCGAGCCGTTTTTACCGAAACGAGTCACATTTCGTTTGCTTCGGAACGGTCTAGGTGATTTTCACTCGAGAAAAGTTTGCGGTGTCGCGGGGAATCGCGCGAGGAAACTATAGTGCCAGACATCTTCCGAAGAAAGTCGTCTTCGCATCGCGTCGATGAAATTGAAGAATCGCGTGGTGCCTAATCTGTCGGTTGTTGGTACGGCCCTGGAAATTGTGGCGGCTTCGCCGCCAAGAGGCGCGCGCAGTCCACGAAATATCCAAGCGTTTCCCCGCGGCCGACATGTTCGCGCGGCCAACAGCTGTTCCGAAAGGCGAGCGAACTCCCCATCGTAATCTGGGTCATGGAAACTGCGCAAAATGGGTTGCACTTGCACCGAGAACGCGCATTTCTTCAAAAACCAGAGGATCGTCTTCGGAATTTTGTCTGATCCTATGGACGGAACTAGCACACGATACGTTGCTCTCTACACTATAAATTGCCATTCGAAATATGCAACCTCCTGCGAGCAGCCGTTGCATATCTGTCAACGTGCTTGACTGGTTCCCGAGCAGAGAGCCGCGCACCGATTGGTCGAGGATTTTCGGGCATCGACCTACGCGCGAGGCACGAATCTAGGACTGAAACCCATTCGTCAAATTTTTATGCATTCGAATACACACGGATTTTATTCGTACATTTTCCAGTGTCTATTCGAACAATATGGAAATGTATAGTGCACAGTAGACTTCCTTATAACATGACTTATATATATATGTATTTCTTAATAATATTGTGCACCCAGTCAGTCTCATAATGGATAAGACACGCTTCAAATTAGCGTAACATATTTATAAATGGACCAAATCACACATATTACATATATTCCATGTAATAAAAACTTGGAAAAATGTGTGTTATAAGTTCATATAAGTTATATACATGCTAAAAATGTCATCAAAGTCGATTAATTGGTTTAGGAGTTAAGAAGGGTATCCCAAATTAAAAAGTTATGATATGCAACTTTTACTATTTGTTTCATATCTTTTCATTACATACCATCTGGTAAATTAATCAAATTAGTTTGGTAGAAAGACTGAAATGGTTTGGTCCATTTATAAAAAAGTTATTCTTATTTCTAGTGTATGCCATTGATTATGATATTGACTGTATTTGTTTCACATGATAATATACACCAAATAAATGAAAACTTCTTTAAAAGGATTTTACACTTACTGCAACAGATGTGTATTATACAGTCATTTTAATCGCGTTATATGGGAGTCTACTGTATTTAGCGTACTACTCGTCCACAGTTAAGATAGATGCACAGCATTTATAAAAGAGGGTAGCAGATTCATGTTTTTGTACTTAAATATTTATTTTACAATGAAAAAGATTTAATAATTCATCAATCGAATTAGCGGTAATATAATTAATATTCTTGTGATTCTTTGTAAAGAGTTTATCCAAACAATTTAAGATTTTTATTTGGAGGCTGTTGTGCTCACATGACTTTCCAGATTCTTCTGCCCTGAATTTAAGCACTACAACCAGCTAGAATAATAGCCAAATAAAAGTTGTTTTTAGCAAATAAATCACTTATAATACATTATCTCCTTATCTCATCCATGCTGCTTTAATTTGCATGAAAGCTTTAGATAGTTCCTCATGACTGTTCTGTGAAATTATGTGTATGATCGCATAACTCTTCCAATGTTGGTTTAGTTATACTTTTCATTTGTCATCTATCCAATTCATCCCTATGCTGTCCTCTGAGCAGGGATGCAATTTAGTAAGTCAAGGAGGTAAATCTTCTATCCTTTTCTTCCATTGTCTGTACTGCTTCTCAGAATCCATTTATCTGCATAAAATTCATATTTTTCTTTCAATTAATATTATTCCTTACAATTGATACAAGTATTTGTACACAATTACTTAAATATTATGTACATGCTAACATGAATTTTAACATGAAATTTCTATATAATTTTAATTGTACAGGTATTATTTTTTTATACACTTTACAAATGTACAGTATCATTTAAGAGATTTCTTTATGAAACTTCACATTTGATAGTACTTGACAATTACAAACTGTTAAATATATAAATATTTCTACATACAATTTTCAAGTATCATTATAATACTTTGCAAATTGCTCTCATAAGCATTTTTTACAAATAGACAGTGCATTTGATAAATGAATATGTAATTGAAAAATTTTCCAAGTTGCTCAATAAACACATAATTTACGAATTACTAGAATTGTAGATACCTTAACACAAATAATATCAATATACTTAAATGGAACTTTACCTTACATATAATATTTTAATAGTGTAAAATTTGAAGGGTTTTCCAGTAAGGGCGGATCGATGTTGAAATGGAATAAAATGAGCCGTGTGTGAGGTATTAACAAAATATTTTTTTTTTATTTGTAAGGCCCATGTATGCCATTATGTATGGAACATAACATCATTGAAATGTCCACCACGGCTTCGCACGGTAGCACGGATCCGAGTGGTCCAATTTTCAATGACTTTGCCACATAGATCCGGCTGAATTTGAGCAATGGCCTGGGCTATGGAGACTTTGAGGGCATCAATCGATTGTGGCTTATTGGCATAGACCTGTGATTTCAGAAAGCCCCACAAGAAAAAGTCTACTGGGGTCAAATCACATGATCTTGGTGGCCAATTCACATCACCTCCATGAGAGATAACCATACCCTCAAATCGTTCATGTAGAATGTCTATTGTGTCATTCACTGTGTGACTTGTAGCACCGTCCTGTTGGAACCACATGTCATTCATGTTCATATCATTTAATTTAGGCCACAAGAAATTCGTTATCATCGATCTGTAGCGCTCAACATTGACAGTGACAGCTTCGCCAACGTCGTTTTGAAAAAAGTACGGACCAATGACACCACCGGCCCAAAATCCACACCAAACAGTAACTTTTTGTGGTTGCATTGCCACCTGGTGAAACTCTTTTGGGTTGGCGTCGTCCCATATACGGCAATTTTGCTTGTTAACATAGCCATTCATCCAAAAATGCGCCTCGTCGCTAAAGATGATTTTTCGGCCAAAATTGGGGTCCTCTTGCAAATGCTCTGAAGCCCAGTCAGCGAACAAACGGCGTTGTCTATGGTCATTAACTTTGAGCTCCTGGGTCAGTTGAATCTTGTACGGGTGCAGGCCCAAGTCCAGGCGCAAAATTCGCCAAGTTGAAGTTTGCGAAAGGCCAACTTCTTGTGCAAGGCGAGGAATCGACAGCCTCGGATTTTCTTGCACACTTTTACGTACAGCGGCGATGTTCTCGGCCGATCTGGCGTTTCTTTGACGTACGAGTGTTGGCTTATTATTTACCGAACCGGTCGTTTCGAATTTGGCCACCAAACGTTGAAGAGTCGACTTTGAAGGGCCACCACGTCTGCCGTAAAGTGGGCGCAATGCCCGCAACGTTTGCACCATCGAACACTTATTTTGATAATAATGTTTTATTATTTGGACGTGCTGCTCAATGGTGTAACTTGTCATGGTGATTTAGCATTATTGACAGAATTACAAACAATAGATTTCACAGACGCCGCCAAAATAACATGGCCGCCACAGACTGTCAACATCGACCCGTACCTACTGGAAAATACTTTGGTTCGATTATCCCGATGAGATATTCAAACACAAACGAATAGTCCCAGACTCAATACGTATATGTATACGCTATAGAAAGCTTGTATACACAATATTTCATCGAGTATACCATATTCTTTTACTAACCATTTGAATGCTGATGAACATAATCGCACTCCCCTGCTGTTACGCCAAAAATGCTAAAAGCGCCATCGCACTCTTCATTTATGTTTGACGAGAATTGAAGAAAAAATTAAATCTTATTAATTTTGTCTTTCTTTATACATTTTGTTGGGATTTTATTAAATGTTTTTTCATAATGTGCGATTGTACTAACAATTTCAATAACGTTTGTTTTTAGCAAGATTGCATAGTACAGTGCATTCGTTCAACTTTTACTCGAACGATAGTACTGTACCAAGCGGACCATAATCTAACTAATTTCCTCTCTGACGTATGTAAATACATACACGACACCACGTGATTGATCTGGTATTTTATTTTAACCTTTATGATCTTCTTTAATTTATAAGTTCTTTTGGAAATGCTATTGTTTACAGTTATGCCCGTGGAACGATCAGTACAATTAACACGATGTCGGACACACTATGAGTTTAAATATGAGAAGAATTTTGAATATGAAAGCTCCGTTTAAATACTTTTTGTTACTTAAATTAATACAGTAACGTTAACTCTTAAGAATAGAAAAGCTAACAGGAGGAACCTTTAACTGTTATTTGTGAAACATTTTTCTTGTATTTTTATATATTATAAATAAAAAATAAAATTATTTTCATTATACACGATAGTCATGTTTATTTAACTGAGTAGAAAATATTTAATTGTATTTTCACGATCACAACTGTATTTTTCAGTACATTTTGTATAATTACATAATAAATCTTACCTTTTGCAATATATTAACTTGCACGTGTATTTGTTTAATAGGTCTTCCCATGCAATTGTAAAATTAATAAATCGAGATGATCAACAGAAAAGATTGCAGTTAAATGCATTTTATGGAATGAATATTTATTATTGTATATTTATGAAAATACCTGCTTCAAAATGTTTAAAAAAGTTGTTGTAGGCATATCTGGTGGAGTTGATAGTGCTATAGCAGCATTTATGTTGAAAAATAAAGGTAAGAAAATGTTGTAAGACCTAGCAGTATGCATTGGTCAATAATATTTTTAAAATATTAATCGTAAAATTTTCGAAGGCTTCAATGTTACCGGAGTGTTTATGAAAAATTGGGATATTGCTGAGGAAACTGGAAAATGTAGAACAAACGAAGACTATGAGCATGCACAATGGGTGTGCAATAAATTGAAAATACCTCTTCTACAAGCCAATTTTGTAAAAGAATATTGGAATAATGTCTTTAGGTATTTCTTTCATTTATAAAGTCTACAGATTCATTTATACTTATTCAGTAATTAATGTTTGATCCCTTGTATTATAATGTAGTTATTTAATAGAACAGTACCAGAATGGTTGCACTCCTAATCCAGATATCTTGTGCAATAAATATATTAAATTTGATAAATTTCTCCAATTTGCACGTACTGAACTTCAAGCTGATGCTATTGCCACTGGACATTATGTTAGAACAAGTTTTGGTCCATTGCTTGAGAATTTTAAACCTGATACAAGTATGTGCTTTTTACTTAGATATTTATGTCTTTTAAATATAATATACTTATACTTTTGTATTATTCTTATCTAGTGTCTTATTTAATATCTTTTAGATGTTCAGTTACTTCAGGCAGAAGACAACGAAAAAGATCAAACATATTTTTTAAGCCAGGTACCTCAAGAGTCATTGCGATACTCTATGTTTCCTCTTGGAAACTACTTGAAACATGATATTAAACAAATTGCCCAAGAGGTTGGTCTGAATTTAGTTGCATCTAAGAAAGAAAGTATGGGTATATGTTTTGTGGGAAAACGGAATTTCCAAACCTTCATATCAGAGGTATATATTTCTATATTAATATCAGTTATGTATTAATCTTTGCTCAACGAATTCTGGGTCATTTTTAACCCAGCTTGTAAAATAAATTTTGCATTCATAACTTTCAAAATGTACGCAACTAAAAAAATTGTATGATGGGTAATTTTTTACCCAACTTCATAGGCCACATTGTTGCTCAAGTACTCGTTGTGCGAGGGTTAGTATAAATATATTTCTATTACACATGCATTTATTGAAAAAAAAAATCACTCTCAATGTTTGCATTCTTAATAAAAAAATAATTGAAACGAATTTTCTTGGCCTTGTTGTTAGTTTTAATGTTAAAATAATCATGTACTTGTAGTATATACCAGAAAAACCAGGAGATTTTATTGACTTAGAAACTGGAAAAGTGATCGGAAAACATATGGGTTTTCATCAATGGACTGTTGGACAAAGAACAAAACTTATAAGCGATTCGGATGCGATCTTTGTGTATAAGAAGCATATGGAGACTAATGCCATAAGCGTAGTATGTAGAAATAATTCAAAAGAAGGTGTTAATATGTATTAAATGAAGCTACGATTACTTATTAATATTTGTAGGTGAAAGGAACAAATCATCCAGCACTGTACACGGATCTAATAAAGACTAATGTTCCACATTGGATATCTGAAGAGCCGAAGGAACTCAATAATTATTTTAATATTTTCCATTGCGGCTTCCGTTTCCAACATAGGGATCCGATAATACCCTGTATAGTGCACAAGACTTTAACCAATGAATTAATTATTAAACTTAGCGAGCCTCAAAGAGCAATCACAGAGGGACAGGTATTTTTTGTTTTTCACATTGATTTGAACAAAATGTTCAGATCAAATATTCCTCATTTTTCACTCGAATTTTTCATTGTAATTTCAGTTTGCAGTTTTATACAATGGAAACGAATGTTTAGGCAGTGCTACGATTATAATCGTCGGAAGGTCATATTATAGCCTTGGTCGACAACTGAGAGAGGAACATCTCGATTGTCCTAACCTAAGAAAAAATAATATGCAAACTGCAGTATGATGTGGTGACGTAATGTACTATCAAATATAATTTACTTTTATTTAAATTGTTAAAAAATAAAGTATTGTTGAATGTACAGGTACTCTTCTCTTAATTTATTTTCGCATCTTAAGAATTCAAAATTAATCTCATTCAATTTTTTATCTTGTATGTCATTCAATTTATCGATAAAAAACAAAAGATTATCAACAACTTGAAATTGAAACTACACGAATTATATTTTCTGCTGTAAAGTATTTCGTCGAAACACGACGTCGTTACGGAAAGAGGGAAATAAAATCGTTTTAAAAATTTTCTTTTGAGAATATCGAAGATTCGAATATCACAATTTCTTTCATCATGATGACTCCCGAGGATGATCTTCATGGTTACAACATAGTGTATTGGAATCTCCTTACAAATCATGAAGAACGTATTAGCAGGAGAAAATTACACGATAACAGTAAGATAATGTTTTGAAGAAATTAAAAGGAGACCTTTCTTGGAGTTATGTTCCTCGATATTGAAAAATTCGCAAATCAAAAACGTCTAAAAATGAATCCTAAAGAAAATAAAAAGAGGTTGCCGTTTCCAATTCTTCTATGTGGGTGTGTAACAGAGAAATCTTTCGATTGGGATTTCACTGTCCGTGCAGAGATTGTAAGTTGCCGTGCATCTACAAACTATACTACTATACATATCATTATTTATTTTTTCTTCAGAGCCCAGAAATGGTCATGATGTACAATTTTTACAATTTAGTTAAACTTGCCCATTCTCATATCATTTGCATATTTTTTCCCTTGATATTCCTAAACCTACATCTATCTTTATTTCATTTATCCTATGACCAAACAACATGTTCATCTTTGGCTTACCTTTCATTATTAATGCTTCTACATTTATTGTCTGCTAATCTCAACCCGTTTATCTCTGTTATTCTACCTTTTACTATTCTCCCCTCTCTTAATACACTGTCCTCCATTTTACAACAGTCTTCCAATAGATATTTCATTGTCATATTTGCAAACTGCTACTGTGGATCCTTGTGCAAAACAAACATTTCAATTACTAAAGGGAGGAGCCAAATAAAATGTTCTAAAATGGTTAAAAAGATTACAAATGTTACATCGGTGTTCCAAAAATCTAATGTTTCTCCTATTTCCAATTTCAGTTAGTTAACTACTTAGTTCTCCCATAAATGCACAAAACTCGCAGTCTACAAATTACACAAACTACACTTTTTAAATTGTATCGTTGCAAATAATTTTCTAGACGACAATGCAAACTATATTATAATAAAAAATATAATAAACAAAGCTCGGCACCTTAGTTCGCCCAGTTTGCATATCCTCGGCAACTAGCAATCTCCTTAAGATACATGGGTCTGTATTTCGGCCTAAAAAGACGGGTCTGCATTTTCGGCCGATCGGATCGACCGGTTGGATCCTCGATCATCGGCGATT
>CM052088.1:7445790-7472432 GCA_028453745.1 Agapostemon virescens
TCGAGAAAGTATTTACTCAAACGAGGAACACAGTTTGACGACCACTGGATTCGTCAAAAATAGAGAAAGTTGCAAAACAGAGAAAGGGTTGAATGAAAAGTTCTGCAAAATTTGTGTTAAACGTATTTAAACTAAATCAAAAGACTGGACATCGAATCTTGCAACCGTATTATGGATTCTATAAAACAAAATATTCTGCATACATAATATAATTTTTGCAAATACGTTTTTTTCACTTCTCTTCGATTTAATTGTATTACCATTCTTTCTTTTCAACCGTAACTTAATTAACTCTTCGAGGCACGGTGATATTAAAAGTGTCCCACCTTTTTAACGAGTAAATATGCATGGTGGGATATTTTTTGACTCACCTCGAAAGTTTGAAATACGTGCAAATTTTATTTCATAAAATTCCGTGCCTCAAAGGGTTAAACGAACGATTCTTTGCCACTGGTATAAACAATATCGCCGTTGATTGGAGTTTGCGACGAAGTTGGTCCCCTTTATCCGCTTTTTAGCCGAAGAAAGAAGGGTCCAACTGCTGCAGAGTTAATTATCTGACGCTAAACCTGATAAACTCTGTTTGCGATATGATTCATTTACTAAAGAGAGTCAATATATCGACGCGCCTCTTCACGGCGATGGCATTAACAACGATTACAGCAAGATGCGATTAACGAATTGTAGTAAAATCAAATCGCTTTCGACCGATGCAGCTTCGACGTTCCAAAGTCTTTTCTATTTCTTTTCTTATCCTAACCAAGTCAGTTTCATTCAATCCCCCATTCTCGTACTGCAAAATTCCACACTGTGCTGAAGGCTCGACTAATTACGAACTAATTTCCACCCTCAGTGTTTCCAGCCGGCATACTACAGCCGCCATTTTATCACAGATACTTTCCCCGGAGCCTGAATTTCGGCGGAATCGGTGTAGTGATCGGCCACGAAATTACTCACGGTTTCGACGATAAGGGTCGCCTGTTCGATAAGGACGGCAATCTGCATCGTTGGTGGAAGGACAAAGCTATTTACGGTTTTCATCAGCGAGCCCAGTGTCTTATCGGTAATGGACGCGCGTTCTCCCCTGCCTGCTTTTTTCCCCGCTTCCACTCGCTAGTTCGAAAACTCGTTTAATCTTTCAGACCAATACAGTCGTTACATCGTCAGCGAAGTTGAGATGCAAATTGATGGAATCAATACGCAAGGGGAGAACATCGCGGACAATGGCGGCATCAAACAAGCTTTCCGCGTAAGTCCATGAGAAAGCCTCGAAAACCTCGATGTCTCGAAGAATAATTTCGTAAAACTTATACGGGAACATATTCAGATGCGAAAATCCTATTTTAATGAACGGGAGCTTCTAATTCATTGAAAAATATTTGACACGTGTTTTTTTTATCGGCAACCATCCACTTTGAAGCGATGAAAACAGCCCTCAAGGCTACTTTTGAGATATCTCGGAAACCAGACGTCGAAAATATTTAAATCTTTTTTTAAATTGTGTGTATTTTCAATGGGAAATGTAGTCGCGCAAGAAAATTTTAACAAAAGTTTTTTTTAAACAGTATAAGTTTCACAAAGTCCATGGTTCATGATTGAAAAATTTTGCAATGGATGTCTCAACGTTGACAGCCATTTTTATTGTAAATCTATGGACATCCTCGTCCATCCTATCGTTCGACAACTTTTACCAGTCGCTTCGCTGTAATTCTTGTGCATCAGTCTAATCCACTTCGTTGAGCTGTTTTTTAAAATTTTAAACGATACTCTTTATAATTTCTTATCTTTAAAAGCGAAATCGAAGTTCAAATAACTGAGACAACTATTTCAAGCACTTTATCTTAACACTTTACCGACCGACATGTATTTCAGAATTTTTCAAAGGTCGATTGTCCATGATTGAAAAATTTTCAATGGATCTCTCAACGCTGACAGCAATTTTTATTGTAAATCAGCATGACATCCACGATAACGTTTATCTAATACCTCTTATCTAATAGTAATTATTGCAAGTCCTAGTAATAGGATTTGATTGCCTGCTTCTTTCTACCCTAACTCGACGGTCCTCAACTTTCGAAAAATAAATTCCCCGACCATTTAGAAACAGCTAATGTTCTTCGCAGGCATACAAGAGATGGCTGAACCAGAACGGGGACGCGGACGAAATCCTCCCGGGATTGAACGCGACCGGAAAGCAGCTGTTCTTCCTGAATTTCGCGCAGGTGTGGTGCGGCTCGATGAGACCGGAAGCGACCAGGAACAAACTGAAGACTACCGTGCACTCTCCCGGGAAGTTCCGTGTGATCGGCACGCTGTCCAATTCGGAGGACTTTTCGGAGGTGTTCAACTGCCCTCTTGGCGCGCCGATGAATCCTGTTAAGAAATGTTCCGTCTGGTGACAAGCCGAGAAACTCGTCGGTCAAGGATCGACAAGAGTCTTCGCTTCGTTCAGAGAGAACACAAGGGAGATTAGTATCGCGTTGCCTCTTAGATCGCGCAGATCGAACACGGGTGCGGGACTGTTGAAACGAACCCTGCTGTAGCGTGTTTAAATCTCCTATGCCTGATTCAATTCTTTAATAATTATTTATAATTAATCCTCCTTGGAAAGCGTTTCTCAAACGACGTCTTACAATCTGGAAATTATGTATCCTCTTTGGTAACTATTTTTCAATTATTATCAACCGATGTGGAAGTCCCTTGATTCTTGCAAAAATTAAGAATGGAAATCTTCAGCTATACTAACTCCAGTTTAAGTTGTCCCATGGTTACAATTTGCCACTGCACGATTTCTGAACTTGTGAACAATGTTCGATTGTTGGAGCAAAGCTAGATAATTCTAAATGCAGAAAATGTGGTCGTATAAATTTCGCGTATTCGCTATAGCAGGGCTGATCTTTGCTTTCCCGACATAGCAGGCGTTTTAAGTAATGCTCACGCTTCGTAAGGGTAGTAGATTTTCTAGAGCAATCGCTTCGCGTTGATCTTCGTCGCGACTGAAATATCTCTTCGTTAGAGAATAAACACAAGATGGCGGAGCCGAGGGAGCGAGATAAATCCCGAGTCGCCATCGAACGAACGCTACGGCGACCGATTAGGGGAGCTGTAACTAACAAAATACACTGTGTAGTTTTCTCAAATAAAAACGAAACCTCCGAAAAAAAAAAGAATAGAACGAATAACAAAACGATGATAACGAAACGACTAACGATAGTACGGCTTGCTGGACGCCGGAGTATCGTGCGAAGAGCAGGTAGACGAAACAGCTGCGCTGTTTTCGAGAGATGAACGTTGTAAGACACCAAAAGACAATAATAATTTCAGACAGTCATAAAAATCTTTACAATCTATTTCCCTGTATATCCACACACTACTACATGTATTGAAATTCTTTTCGTCGTTTTATAACTTATGCGTCGCACCTCTCTCTCTCTCTCTCTCTTTCTCTCCCTTCCTTCCTCGCGGGATCGTGTGAGCTTTTCGCGATCATTCGTCGCATCCAACGTACATCATACATACTATGGATTAGAAACGTTCACGTCCGTAAGGATGCTTGGTAAAGTAAAAACTCGTCAACATTCAGCCTCGCACGCCTGTCTCTTTAAAGATCTCCATCGACGCACACGCGAAAATCGTTCGTCGTTTACCCATTTCATTTTCTCCTATCTCTTTATCTTTTTCATTCTTATCCTCTCTCTCTCTCTCTCTCTCTCTCTGGAGCCCTAGCTTCATTCCGTTATTTTTCTTGTCAGTTTTATACAAATTCTGCAGTCACGCTCACGACAGTAAATAGAACAATCGTTGAAAGTCGCGTACAGTATGCTCGAATAAAAAAAGTCTCTTGCCGGGGTAGAAAATACAAGAAAGAAACGTGTTTATCGGTCGTAGATGCGATACCGATCGACTATCATCTTCGTCGCCTTGTACTATGGTACTCTATAATGACATTAAAATACTTCAGTCGAGGCAGCTTAAGCGCGCTTCAATCAATAAAACTTTCCTTCGATTCGTTATTGACTGGTCGACGTCTCGATCGGCTACCGAGAGACACACACACATCCACGCATACATACATCCGCAATCGTCCGTGTTTCACGCGGATATTGTTTATTTAAATATTCCGGTATCCGGAAACCGTTTTGGTAAAACGTCGGCTTCCTGGCTTGCTTCGAATGGTCATAATTAATTAATCTCCAGCCGAGGATCTTGTCGGAGGTGTTCTACAAATTAAAAGTAAATCAATTTAATACTTGAGTATTAAATTAAGTCAATAATGAAGAAAGTTATGGAAGGAATTAATAAGACGATATTTCGGTATGAATACATGAAGACTTATCCCAATTAATTATTTCAGCAAGCTTCTTGTGCAATAAGATTGGACACAGAAACAATGATTTAGTTTTGAGAGTATGAATACTATTTTCTAAAATAACATATAAAGATTTTACTGATCTGATCGCAATTAATTAATCTCCAGCTGAGGATCTTGTTGGAGGTGTTCTACAAACTAAAAGTAAGTAATATTCGAGTATTAAATTAAATTAATAATTAAAAAAGTTAAGGAATTAATTGTAAAACGATATTTTGGTATGAACACATGAAGACATATTTCAATTAATTATTTTAGTAAGTAATATTATTTAAAACATTGCTTTGTTCCTATTGTACAACAAGACTGGACACAAAGAACGGTTTAGTTTTGAGCATGTGAATGCTACTTTCTAAAGTAACAATCGTGTGCCGCTTCTTCTAGACAATTTATATAAAAATTTTGCTGATCTGATCGCAATTAATTAATCTCCAGCTGAGAATCTTGTTGGAGGTATTCTACAAACTAAAAGTAAGTAATATTCGAGTATTAAATTAAATTAATAAATTAATAATTATTTCGGTATGAACACATGAAGACATATTTCAATTAATTATTTTAGTAAGTGATATTATTTAAAACATTGTTTGTTCTTATTGTACAACAAGACTGGACACAAAGAACGGTTTAGTTTTGAGCATGTGAATGCTACTTTCTAAAGTAACAAACGTGTATCGCTTCTTCTAGACAACTTATATTTTTCAAAAGATTTTGCAGATCTACTACCCCAGATTTTAATTAATTCAAATTAAAGTATGATTGGAATAACATGTGTTGAGTAGCTAGGTAACTAGGCGCCTGGATACCGGAATAAATAGTGAGCACGCAGACAGAACCAGGGTAGAAAGTTTCACCAAATTGTACAATCTTATCTTTACAATTTATTTACGTATTGCCATTCGTATCGAGTAATTGAGTGTAACGAGTAGTAAAAATAAAATCGTACGTGTACGTCGCGTGATCAATTATTTAGTATAAAGCAGATTCGACTCGTGGAAGATATCGTCGATCTTTGAACAATTATCTCTTCGTTTTCGTCGTGTCGACAATGTAAAAATCGTGCGTTCACAAAGAAACTCTTTATACAAAAGTCCGCATAGATATTACGAGAAAGCTCGATTCGTTTTCGTTTCATTTCATGGTGATCGAACACAGAGGTATGCTTCATACTAATTAATTCTCGTTAGCGTTCGGGACCGACGGTATTGGTTTACAAGACTCGCGGCTGTGAGTTGTACTGGTAAATCAGGAATTTTCTGGATAATTATCTTTACCCTTACAATACACGAGGGTAACTCGTACAATTGAAACGTACAAAATTCCAGCACGATTATGAATTCTCTTCTAAATTGAAACGCTCTATCGAGGTCCAGGTGTTCTTGAGATGCACAAGCCCTGCCCCTCCGCCATCCTTCGAGTACGATGAAACAAAAAGAAACCGTCAACGAAGTGTCTCGTTCTCCATCTTCACGTTCCCGTAATCCTTTATTTTATCCCTCGTTTTCTTTTTTCAATCTGCTTGTGCACCATGCGTTTTGGGAAACCACGCTTCGCCACAACGTCTTTCGAAAACCGTTTCTCCTTTTTTTTTGTTCGTTTCCCCCGTTTCTTCTTTTAATTTTAATGCAGATTGCGTATATATAATTATTTATATATAGACATTCTCGGAGTGATATTAAATACCACGTGAAATTCGATGGCCTTATATCCTATTATGTATAGCCATTACAAATTATACGAGAGTTTAGATTCCTTTACCTTCTATGACGTTTTATCAAAATTGGCCTATTAAATATATAAATATATGTTTCGCGTGTGCTACTTCCATCCGCCTGATCCCATCTCAAGCGGAATCATATATGTATATATCTATATAAATATATATATATATAGATATATATATTTATAATTATATATATATATTTATATATATATACCTTACGAGCTCCTGTTCAACTTCTATTACCACCGTATTACGTATACGTATTGCGTTTAACAAATATATCTTCACTTATGCAGAAACTGGTACTCCAGAATGTCCTCTTCATCTGGAAAAGAGAAAACATACGTTCGTTTATGCTTTGTTCGTTAACGACTCCTCTTAGCCAAGCTGGAAGGACTCTATCTTAATCTTAAGGTGAAACGACGCAATGTTTCTGTTACTTTGGATATCCTGTACTTTAACAATTTACTTTCATTCCTCTGACATTAATTCCAACGAATCATCTCCTGTAGAAAATACTGACTTGGATAGAATCTTCAACGATCCAAAATGGTACCGTCTTAAATTCACCACTTATCCATTTCATTAAAAAGTAAGATCTCCACTGAACACACTAGAACTTCTTAACACTAAACCTTAACCGGTTCCAGATTTTATATTTTACAATTACTGAAGTTTTAAGTTACTTTCAGAAGAATCAATTCAATAGATTTCTCAATTCAATAATATATATTAAAATATTAATGCTTCACAGGTTTAGCGTTAAATCAAATGTACAGACAGCAGATCCTTATGTAAAATAAAACAGTTCTACATTAAAAGTTTATACAGTTTTAAATTACACGCACTCATTGTTATCGTAGGTAGATAAAATTCACTGTCTGCTACTGAATCTGAATCAAACAAGACTGTTAGTAAAATCTATGAGTCTTTTATACATGGTTTTAAAATGTATTCAGAATCAAATTGAATGTACAATAAAATTTGATTACTATATGCTTGGTTTTCTTTAAAGAATTCCAAATTCCATCATGTTGAAGAATTCATCCAAGTGAGATCATAAATAATAAAAAATCTCTAGATGATCTGTCAGTGTTTTTCCACGAGAATAGAAAGATTAATGATCATGCGAGCGATGCATTTCCTTCGCAGCAAAATTCTAGATGCATATTAAGAACATAGTTCAGAAAAATCGTGAACGTGTGCTTTGCGTCGTCTCGCCTCGCTAGGAATGATTCAACGATTATCATAACAAGACTGGTCAGGTGAGGGGATCTGCATGTACAGGTACAAAACTACATGTTCGCCTTGTGTATGATTTATGCAAGAGTATTGTACAGGCTATTCTCAAACACACACGAGTGTTCTCTATGCTACTAAGATTCCGTGGACGCATTCGCATTTGTACAGACACGGATGCTCGTATAATGCTGTGTGGTTCGTTTAAACAAGCAGTCAGAGGTGCAAGAATGTCGGAAACTGGCATCGATGATGCATTCGCAGTGTGTCTTGGTCGGCTGTGTGAGAACATAGTGAACGGTATCAACTGAACATAATCTTGTCAAGGGAATAGATACTCTTACTTGAAAAACAAATCCAGAAACAAGAAACTCGACGGTCTTCAAATGAAAAAGAAAAAAGAAAAAAGACAAGGAAGAAGTAGAAGAACAAAGGGTGTCTCTTAATTTATCTCTAAAGATAACGACTCCACGAAAACAATGAGCTTGCGTTGATCTCAAATATTTTCTTCAAACTCTTACGGAAACTCTTTGATAAGACAATTCGCCGTGCAGGAAATTCAATTAGCCCAAAACATTTCTCAACCCCAAAATTGAATCTCCTCCGAAGCAAAATGTCTTATTAAAAAATATTCAACTCGCAACAACTCCATAGTTCTATTCGCAGACTCTACGATACATTGTTTCTCTCTTGCTTCTTTGGAGTTAATCGACACTCCGATGAATCTCGACAGAATCTGTGTCATTGGCGGATATCAAATTACAGATTTACCCTCTAACAATCGGATGAAAAAGAAAGATACAAGAAAGAAAAGGGGGACGAGCGATGGGATCGCTCGTCCCAGGCAAAATAAAATACACTCACAGATATTGTCTCTGCTATTGTTGTCCAAATCGCTAGTCTGTGTGTGACTCTCCTCGTGCATACGCAGTTCTGCATCGACCGTCAGCGCAGCACAAGGCATAAAAATGACTCGATTACGTCTTTGTCACGGTGTAATCCACATGCGGACAACGTAAGTTGCAAAGGAAATTTGAGTCGTTTTTTTTTTTTTTGTATTATCAGTTGTTGTTGTTGTTGTTTTTTTTTGTATTGTTAGACAGAAAGCAGCCAGGTCCTTTCAGAGCAGCACAATTAAATAGAAAAATAAAATAAACGAAATTCCTAGTATATCTGCGAGCCACAAAACTTGCGCGACTTTCTTGCCCCTTCGGTTTCTTTTTTCCCCCCCATTTTCTCAAGTCAACTCGACTGAACCCTTTCTCAATTAGAACTCAAGTCTTGTGTTTCTCAGACATACTGTACACAACCTGTCTGCAACATAAAATATGTATATATTTTACAGAATAATATATAATGGTTGGTATCATAGCGATAGATTGATAAAACAGTTTGCGTAACTACTTCTCCTTAGATTATCGAATTACATAATAACGACGATCGAAACGAAAACATTTTGTCGGAACGAACGATTCGAAGTTATCGATGCGCAATTTTCCAATGAAACTTCCAATATGCATATATATCCTGTGTGCATCGATGCGAGCCGAAGAAGAACCGTGTTTGCCATGTGTGTATAGCTCGATATTCGTTTAGTTTTCTACGGGCGCGGTATAAAAACTTGGTCGTTATTCGATTGAAAAGCTGCCGAGGAGTCGCAGAACGTCGATGAACTTTACTTTGGAAAATTGCACAAAAAATTTGCGTGTTCAAACATGGTTGTACGTTATACACATATAAAACGATATCGATAATATCCACTAGATTATACACATTGTAAATAGTTTTAAAAAAAATAGAAGGGCAACGGGAATCATCGTTTTTCTCGGTATAAAAAAGCTAGAGTGAAAAACTTTGTAGAAAAGGAAACAACGTTGAAGTTCTGTTGCATCAAAAATGCTATGAACGCGTTAAACCATATTTGAAGGAATCTTATACAGTTCGTTTATCTCTTTCACACGCGAATTTGAATAACTTTTTGGCGGATTTTGTTGTGTGTATATATATGTATACATATATGTATGTATGTGTGTATGTATATATATATATATATAAAAGAAAACAAGGGAAGAACGTCATTTCGATATAACAAGGTACGCTAAATAAAAAAAGTTCGTATAATAAACGCAACGGCAAGACGCAATTAAAAATGTGTGTGACGAAGTTCGTTGAAATTAAATAAGCTTATGTGAGATGCAAAAGATACTCGATAATTATAGATAAGATGACAATGAATGAACGTAAACGATAAGAAATGCATACACCTGGGAAAGCGTCTATATAAATTATGTGTGTCGCAAGTATTCATTTCTTTCTTTCTTTCTTTCCTCCTTTCTTTCATTGTTTCAGTACTTTTCTCTAACACTCATAAGATGGCACATTTAATATGAGCATAATTTGTTCTATTTACATATTGTCGAACCTGTGATTCAGTACCACATAACATAATTGTAAACAATTTCTCTCCGTCCAAATAATAACGTGAAACGGTAGGAATACAATTTAAAAAAAAAGTCCTTCACGCACGGACTATATAATCAGCTTAAATGATTCACCGATAATCGCTCAATATACAATAATTATTGTGTATCGCATATCTGTTTCTCTCTTTGTACATACAGAAAATCTTTGTTCTTTCCGTTTTTTTATTCTTCTGCGTTCGTTGGTAGCGGCTCGTTATTTAAAAAGAAATCACACGTGTTCCACGAGAGGCAATAATCAGTGAATCATTTAACATCTTTAACTTTTTTTTTTTTTGTGTAAACAATATCCTCTCGATTTTAAAGAAATAGCGGCCCCATTGTCGTAGACAATCCTAGAACGCAAGCAATGGAAAAATATTAATAAAAATACGTACCTTTTGTTCAATCATTTCTTAATAAAATAATTATAATTTACATGCATTATGTATATATATATTTATATATAATATATGTATATATATTCAGCAAATTATTCGCGATGTCTCGTTACTTTAAAAAAAAATTATTCTTCGACGTAATCCGTGTTATTTACATGACCATGCTTGTGCTCTACTTTCATTGTGCGTTCGTGCTTTACATCAACAATTACAACCACAATAATATATATGTATAATGAAGCGTGCATTATAGTGTATTTATAATAATAAACCATTATATGGAATTAAATACTGATCTCTTATTATTTTTTTTTTTGTCTGTTTTCAATCGTTCAGAATCTTTTAGGCTAGTTCCATTATTGCCGTACTAAAAGTTCAACCACGGCAATTGCATGTCTCATGCAAAAGAAGAGAGATTTACTCGATTTCACAGCAATGTGCAATTCAACGATCTATTGACGTTCGACTTTGTTCAAACATTCGGCTTTGCATAGAAGTACAGTTATAAATATGGGCTTCGTTACGAAACGCTATGCCCCGTAAGCAAGGAGCACGCGACTGGAAATAATCTTTTCAAATTTATACTCGTGAAACGATCAAAGTAACGGCAAAGAATCAAAACGGAATGGAAGAAAAGAACAGCTACAGAGACAGAGAGATCTTATGAGAATCTACGAGAGTTTGAGATTGATATACTGACATTATTACGACATAAAAAATGCCTGTTTTACTCTTTGTTGAATATTCAAAATGTTACGGTCTGATGCAACT
The DNA here is from genome assembly GCA_028453745.1 of Agapostemon virescens. Taxonomy (NCBI): domain Eukaryota; kingdom Metazoa; phylum Arthropoda; class Insecta; order Hymenoptera; family Halictidae; genus Agapostemon; species Agapostemon virescens. Next base: position 7,456,753 of record CM052088.1, read on the forward strand.
TCTCTTAACTATGATCAGCATTACGGATTCACATGTTACATGCAAACATCTGAACGAATATAAAGAACGAACTTTTTTTAAGAATATCGATTACTGTAAGAGTACATAGTACGAGATGGAATGCAAAGTGTTGAAACGACACGTAGAAACAAACTGTTAATATAGACTTCAAGTACGAATTATATAAACCTGAAAAGTAAATTAACTAGGGCAGAGAATAAATACTTTGAAATATTACCTACAGAGAACATGCACTAATGAGACACAATAATTTTTTCTATTGGTGTTACTGGAAAAAGAGAATAGACATAGGTATTATTAATCCTCGGACGTAGAAGAATCTTCTAATAACAAAAATCGAGAACGAAACAATGCTTGTTTGAAAGTCACAAATATTGTCCTAGAAAAGTTGATTTTCCAAGTTTCTATTTTCTCAAATTTCAATGTCGTCTATGTTTCATTAAACAAAACTACAAATAAGTTACAAAGTCTGCTCTAAAAATACAGAATCAATATTTTACTGAACGAAAAGGGATGCACAAAATGTAATAAATAATTTTTCGTACCTGTATTAATAGTAACTATGTGTACAATATATAAAAAAAAAAGAAAAAGAAAAAGAAAAAACACTCGTGACTTTGAAGTGTCAGAAAACATGACTTTGAAAATAAGATCCTCTTCGTTACAACATTTGTCCCTTCAAATCAAACTTTCAAATGACTAACATAAACAATCGTCGATCTAGGCTGGCAAATGGAAATCAGGAAGTTTGATGAAACTTATGGCAAACCCGGGTCGAAATTGACCCGTCGCCGTCTGAGGACCAAGAATAAAAACTGTATCTAAAGACTTTTCATTGAACGTTTTCAAAGTATTCATTCAAATTCGAATGTATATCTTGCCTCCAAATTTATAACTCATCTATTTACAACACCGGCATCTACATAACATCAACAAAGAATTCACAAGGATTTCCCATCGCAATGCGAAATGACTGTCTACTACCAGATAAGTCTTGCTGGTTCTGTTGATTCCCTGAACCAGTTCCTGTCTGCACAGACTGTTCAGAACCACTGGAACGACTGCGACTACCATTTGATCGTTTTCCATTCGAACCGTTCCCATTGCCAGAATTCTTACTCGGCATTGTCGGCACCGATGGAATATGCAATTCGGACTCGGACGCCGAAGAACAAGACTTCAAGTCATGGATTGGTTCTTTGCAAATGTGTTCGCTACCTGCACTACTACCCCCTGTTGAAACACATCGTTTTGAACATTCATCCTGTGTCCTTAAAGTACCAGGCTTGGGCAAATCTTATTCAAAATACAGATAAAACAATTTTAAATTATCAGCACATTTATACTACTTTATAAATTTTATTTTACTTCACCCTGTTGATCTTAAGAAGGTTGTCTCATGTAAACAGGTCAAACAATCAATTTCTTTAATGCAACAAGATAAATTATTTTTTTCTGTATGGGGTGATAATGATAATTATATTGATTAAAAATCATCTTGAATTTTTGTTTCAGTCCACCCTGAGATTTCGAATCATTCCTGGTGCGTTTATTATGGCTGAGATAGAATCAAGAAATAAATACGTTCTGTAACGACGATAAAGTAGCTAAATCAACTTTCTTTTAAATTAAAATGTAAAACGCGCCATTATTTTGAAAAAAAATTATTTTTTAATAACATGGAAACAGTTACCAAGGAAAATTATTTGAGCAATTATTTGAATAGTAACATGAGACTGGTATGATTTGAAGGCAACATCAGGCGAAATAAGATAATGTTTTTCAATGCCCATGCCTGCAAAATACTAATGTAAATCTCACCTGAGCCACTGTGAACACTCTCTTCTCGATGATAACCATAGACAGTTGGTTCATTAGTGAAATTAAATGGCATTGGACTATAACCAGTTGCAGAATGAGGTGCATATGTTCCTGAATAAGGCATGTCCCAGGCATTTGGCGGTGGTAATGGTCCAACGGTATCGCAGTCTAATTTCATGCTGCTCATGGCTGAACATAAGTCACCGAAAATGTAATAACATTGTTCGGAGAATGTTATTTTGTTCACCGTATGCCTAATGAAACCAGCTTTCAACATGAGGGATGCGTATTTTCTGGCATCGCGACGATCAATGAATCCTTCCACGTGGGTATTAAGCCAATCCACCACGTCTGCGCCAATAAACGCATTTGGTATTGTTATTTTAAGCCACATACGTTCACGAATTTCTAACCCTGAGTCAGGTCGAGCCATTGCTCTTACTACTGTGGGCATGTCAGTATTGACTGTGAGATGAAGCTCTTCTAGTGGTCCTAAAGAAAAGTTATTATTTATTCTCCTATTACTACTGTCAACTTTCTTTAAGACCTTTATTATTTTTTCTTGTAGAAAGAATAATTACTCTCTGTGTCTGGTAGAGTACTCGCGAGACTGCTCGATGTTGATGTCAGAGTTGTGGCACTTGGAGGGCGTGGAGGAAAACCTTCACCCCTTATAGCAGCTGTGTGTGCCACCCAAGCACCAGGATCTATAGGTCGTACAGGTTCTGTACGTGGTATTGTGAAATATCCTTTTGGATTAGGATCCCAACACTTTGCTACTACTAGTTTGATTGGTCTGAAAGATTCATAGACCGTGTTATTTCATCAAATTTATATAAAATTCAAAGAAACATCAGATCACACGTACCCTGGCTTTTGAACCACTTCGCGCAGTACCCTAACTGCCTCATCGTTAGACATGTTTTCAAAGTTAATATCATTTACTTGAAGAATCATGTCACCAGGTTCTATTCGACCATCTAAAGCAACAGCTCCCCTGTGCAGACCAAAATTTACATGTTAAAGTAATCACTTGTTCATGTATTTACAGTAATTTCGTTATATACTCTGTACTAATATAATTCATGATACAGAGCCAGTTTTGTAATGTAAGTATGGATAAATTGAAACATACCCTTTCATTATGGAACCAACATAGATACCCCCGTCACCACCCTTGTTACTTTGACCAACAATACTAATCCCAAGGAAGTTTACAGTATCCATATTTAATGAAACTGTTATAATATTTAAGGACATTGTACTGTCTGTGATACTGCTAAAGGATGACGTTCTCGACATAGGTAGTAATCTGTGACGCCGTCTTCTTTGTGGTCTACGTCGATCTAATGTTGAAACGCAAAAATTAATTCTAGGACTCGATTCTATACTCTTTGAATAAAAAAAAACAATTTCCAAGATTTGGTATAGATTTACCTAAGGTAGCTCTGTCGACTGTACTACTCATATTAGTGTGTCTGCCTGTTGTCGATGTTATACGGCTACTTGCATCATCATCTGACTCTAAAAATGTGGTTGTCTCTAAATCTGAACTTAAAATAGAAGCAGTCTCATAACCATGGCCTGATCTGTGTTTTGAATGACCATTTATACGAAGTCCTGGGTTAGTAAACAAATGAGAATAATGTTTAGATAACAATGATTTTTTAATGATGATCAATTCTAACAAAAGTATTATAGAGAAGAGTATAAATAGCAATAACTAGAGTCTTTGCTAATTAAAGACAAATTAATAGAGATAACATACCATTGTACTTGTTTTTGTATTTGTCAATGTACTTGTCTGAATGGTGCCTTGAACTTTTATGTAAATGATGCCCTTGTCGACTACTTATAATACTTTCAGTTTCAGTTAGAGTGTCATCATGAGAAAGTGGTGGTGGGCCACGATTTGTGTGACCAGGTGTCACATGATCAACACGATCATGCTTTACTTCGCTGTGTGCCACTGAATCTGTGCACTGAGATGCACCCTCTGATACATTGCTGCCCTCAGCAGACACCAACTGATAGTAAATATATTTGTTTACTTTAATTATAGTTTACCCAGTTCAGGAATAATCAACCCTTTGACTGTTGCACACTGAAAATACTTCTACATCTCTGTTGGAGTTGATGATAAAAGAAAATGTCTAAGACAGAAGTTTTATTATTTAACCAGATAAATATAATGGTACAAACCAATTTTTTGTTTGATGTTATTATCCTGATCAGTTGAAGGACAAAAATATTTTTCTTATGAAATATGGCATTTTAAACGTCCTAGTATTATAAATAATGGCTATATGCGTCTATTAAACTATTTATGTCAATAAAGGTTTAGATTTTAATACAACTGTTGTGTAGATGTATAAATACATTGTACACAGTCAAAGGGTTAATACTTTCTTCAATGCAATTAAAATGTTAATGTTTCTGTATTTTACAGTACACTATTTTTACTGTTTACATGCTGCAAGTTTTGTGGATACATATATAATCACAAAACTTGTAAAGATTCTTATAATTATCTATACTATTTATGATCGTTAAAATCAATATCATTAAGGCTTAGATTCATTTCACAAATATATGAATTGCATACATAACATAATTGTCTTAAACTTATAAAATTTTTTTTAGTAATAATTTGAATTAAAAATCTTACCCAAGAGACAACCCGTCCATTGAAACAGGGAAGGTGAGCATCATCATCAACAATTTCTTCTTTCACAACACTGTCAAGAAAAAAAAATTATTTACATTATTACAAATGCAACTATAATAATATATAATAGAAAAATGTATTGTTCAACTTCAATTTTGATTTTCAATCAAGCAGATAAGGAAGTACACAATATGTGCCAGTTGTTACTTTATTTAATTTACATTAAGATAAATAATTTAATTTACAATCAATATAGATTTACGTGCCTCTGAATCATACGAATTGTTGAAGTCTATAGACTCGATAGAAAATCTAAGAAATCGTAAATAAGCCAATCATAAATATTTTTCCAAATAGTTACTAAAATACATGTAGCACCCAACTTTAGAGAGTTGCTAATTTTAAAATCAAATCAAAGAATTATTATAATTTTTTATATTCAAGATCATTGTTATAAATAAACAATGCTTTCAAGAATTACAATATCTTTAGCCAGATAATAATGAATGTTAATAACTAAGTGAAAAAAAGTAATTATTAGAGAATGTACCCTAACCGAATAATTTTTTTCAGTGATTAAGCTGAAATTCTTTTGTTCGACTACACCCAGCACATCTCCGTGAATGGCAAAGTACTTAACCCATTCATTACCGAATAATATTCCGCAAATTTGAATTTTACCGCGACTCGATGATAACATTCATTATTTCTCGTATCGTACAAATAATTAAATTGTCATTTAAATTATCTTAAATTATTACACGATTAATTACAAATTAATATAATATTCGTAAAAATGTTTAAACGTTAATAATAAAGATAACCGAAGTTATTAACAAATCCAACATTTTCACGAGCAAGTGAAATCATTTTTTATACGCAGCGAGCATTTAACGTTGAGTGCGTATAGTCACCTTTGGGTAAAGAAAGGTTTCAAACGCGTCACATATATTGGGATTTAAATGGACCGAGTGTAGAATGTGAATCGACTGTCGGAAAATGGTACGCGTAACAGAGAGAAGGCAGATAATTGTCAAAATGCGACTGTCGGACACTTTCTACATCCCTTTGTGGTCCTAGCTATTTTCGTTCCACTTAGTTCCCATTTATTTTACCATTTCCGGACGTCGTCGGGCAACTTAAATTTTATTCAAACATTTCGAAGGTTAATCAACGAAATGAAACACGTACGCTAATATAACCTTATCAATCTATCAAAATACAATTTTATCCAAATTACCAAATCAATTAAAATCCTTGCAGTATTACATCTACCTCGTTAAAAATATTAAAAAAAAAAAACAAATACCTATCTACCGTAATTTATACAAACACAATTTTTATTTCACACAAACTGTACAGTATAATAATGAATAGAACGTGCAGTCCGAATTTTCTCACACATGTTCACCATCTAGTAAAACGTCTTCCGCCCTACATGAACTGTCCAATCCCCGCAATTCTCTTACCGAGAAGAAACAATAACAGGTAATTTATCGTACAAATAAAAAAAATAAATAAATCCCAAAAAGAATTGGCCTTCAAATAAAAAAAAACAGTAATCGCCTAACTACCTTGACATCGGTTCGCGTCTCCGTTCGAGCGGTAGAGGTTGCCGTTTCTAAAGCTAAACACAGCAGCTGTTTATCTTAATTCCATAGGCTAGCGAATTTACAAAACGTGCGTGGGAGACGGAAAGGAAACCCGAACGATGATGTATCGACTGTGTACAGTAGAACGACGGTAAGAAGAATATCGGGAGTCGCGAGAGTCATCGATTGAGAATAACGAAAAAATTATTATGACAAGAGCCAGCTTGGCTGCTAGCTGAAAAATACAATGTCGAATAGAAATAGTCTCGACCGTAGGACCGCGAAGGGTTAAATCGCGGGGCATTGACTCGTCCCGAAGATGAAAGATAAGGTGGCCAGGACGGTGACAATTGTATACTCCCAATGTAACGAGTACGCGAGCCTCGTTTGCGTGGGCAGACACGCGTTAATCGTCGATCGACTACTCACCCGAAATCATCGTCCATCGATTTGAAGAAATACTTGTAATTCGGCCGATTCAAGACATTTTTGAAGTCGGCCAGAGTGACCCTCTCCGGTGATATGGTGAGCTTCACCAGGTACGGGGTCTCCTCGTCGTCGATGTGATAGATGATCTTCGTCTCTTCCATCGTCCCCGAATCCTGTTATTACGCGTGCATTTGCGAAACGGGGGGTAAGACAGCAGGAGAGAAAAAAACGAAATCTTTATCGCACCGAAGGGCCCCCTCACTAACTATGAAACAATTCTCTCTTGAACCAATATGGCGCGTCACAGTTCGAGCCAAAGCCCTCGCGCGTACGACGACCGTTCGCTCATGTAGCCCGTATTCGCAGCTTACGCGAACACGGCTGCGTGCAACATTATCGAGAACGCGTGCGACCAGTTACGAGGAAGCCATTGACATTATTCGAGACAGTCCCGCGCGACGCGCAAACGGTGCAACCGACGAGATGAATTAAACGTCAACATTCTCGCCGACATTACACACACTCGCGGCGGATCGCCCGATGTACTCCGACGGTACGCTCGAGAATTCGAAGCGAACGAAGATAGAAAGACGATCCACGGAATGATTTTTACACCCTCCCAGCCATTCGACGGATCGTTCGACAGATGGCGTCGGCACGCCGTTGTTCAATATGGCGAGGGGTTCGGAAACCTACGGCCACGGATCAGATGAAGGCTTCAAGCACCGATATTGGGTATAATTTATGGTTTCTCTCGGCGCCCTCTGCAGGAACGGAACGGGCAACCGATGAACCAATTGAAATTGAATATCTTACAACGAGTTCGTTTCTCTATCTGCCATTGGAAGAATCATTTTTTGGTTGGAACTTAGATATTTAATTATAACTGACATGCTGATTCGACGTGATTCGATTAAATTTGTTGAAGAAGATGTGCTGTGCGTCGAGTTTTAGAATTTAATCTGCTGGAAATGATTGTTAGATGTATAGTAAGATATCCCTCGAATCTTCTTGCCTCAGCTTTGCACTTAGTTTTGATAATGCTTTTTTTCACTTATTTGTAAATTTGGAAATTTTTTATCAATTAAGAACAAATGTCACAAAAATGTTGTATTCCGTATATTTATTTATTACATTCGACAACAATTGCATATATGATGTATATTTATACTGTTTTAAAGAGTGTAAAATAAAGTATTAATTGAAAGATGTTGAAAGGAATTTTTAAATATTATAGTAGATTTTAGAATAAATTTGTTGGACAATTTATGAAATGTTTTATTTTTTAACATTATGACTGCCGGGATTCAAATCTTCGCGCCGAGGGTAGTAAAGTTTTGCAATATTCTCGACCAATCATGCTCGAGCACTCGAAACTGTCGGTTTGAATTTCGACCAATCACAGGCCGTTATACAGGCGCTTCTGTCAAAATAATGTAGACTTCGTAGTTGGAACGTGACGCTTCTTTTCCTCTTTGAAATTTTTCAATTTTTAGTTGTTTAAAGTGAGTCTGCATTGTTTAAATATATGTGAAAAGTGAAGTGAACATGATAAGAGTACAGGTATCGTTTATTGTAATGTAAATCTGATTAACTCGAAACAAAAAGTGAGTTTAAAACTTTCCTTCTCGCGACTTCATCTTGCGCCATATTAATGCATTTGCTTTTCACGTATATCGTGTTGGTTTGTTAACATTTATTGACTTTTCGATTCGGTGTTATTTATTATTCCACTCGCATCATCTTCCAAGGAAGGCAGAGACGGTGTAAGACAACAAATTCAACGCTGCAATGTAAGTACAATTATTATCAACAATTGCACGGTGTGCACTTCTTTCATTAAATAACAATTTAACCATAATCTCTTCTTAAATCAACTACGTAGAAATTATGTTCACAAGGAATGCAATTTTAATCATTTTTCAAAATTATACTATACATACTATGGATATACCACATATATACTTTATCTACTATACATATACCTTATCTACCATGTGTCTACTATATATATAAATACATTATATACCATATGACTACTATATATATAAATACATTATATACCATATGTCTACTCTATATATACTTTATGTACCACATATATATATATATATAAATATATATACTAAATATATACTATATATTCTATATATATACTGTATGTACTATATATGTATATACTATACATATATACTGTATGTACTATATATATACTGTATATGGTACATATATACTATATACACTATATGTATACTATATATATACTGTATACTAATATTTATGCATCATTACATTTAAATAAATAAATCCAATTTTTTAAATAAATGGATCATAAACAATCAAATTTTTTAAAATGAATAACTCATAAACACTTAAATTTTTAAATGAATGAATTATAAACAATTCAACTTTTTATAAATAAATTATTAAATTATTTTTATGAACAATTAGATTTTTGAAGAAACGAATGAAGAAGAATTAAATTTTTAAATAAATAAAATAAAAATGATTACATTTTTCAAATAAATCAAATTTAATGTTTATTAATAAATAAATAAAGCAGTCGATGTTTTCCGGATACTAAAATTAGTATCCGGAACCAATTATTGTCTAAATAAGATTTTGTGAATTGTATAAGTGCAAAAATGAAATTCGCAATTTATCTAAAATATAGAATAACAATAATTTATTAATCTCAGCCGTCGCGGCAAGAAATAGACTTGTTCTAGGAAAAAACATGTTCACATTCGTCTTTCCATAGCCTCCGCCCTCCTACCTGCCATGCTGCATTCTTTCTCTCGCAATCCTTTTCTTCTTCTGCTTAACCCTTCTCGACCATTTTACTATCCTTTCGTTCATTACACCTTGACAAGCTGTTCTAGCCTGTACTCGCTTCTCTGCAGCTCCTCGCAATCGTGTTCGCACAGCTTACACCTTCTTTAACACTAATTGAATGCTATGCCAGTCCCTAGGGACTGACGGTATCAAATTTACAAATTAATATATTTTAGATAATTCATATAATATTAAGAAATATTCGTACTATTTCAATAGATTCGATTGGAACGGAAAAGCACAAATGGGCTAAGCGAGTCTTTTGCTTATGCACAGTTGCATTATTTCCGTTTAAAGGCAAATAAAATGTGACGCGAAAGCTAAGCAAAATGGCTCCGCATTCAACGTGTTAACACGGAAAATTAAACGGAAAAATTCTTTTTCATTTGCATATATAGGTTTATAATTTCTGATTTTTCGTTCCCCCAATTTTTTTTGGATTAAAAACAAAAATTCGGCTCGTAGAGGGTTAATCGAAACAAAATCGTTCAAGCTTTCGGATTCAATTCAAGTAGCAAACTTATAAAACCCGTTAACATATCACGTGCACCACCGGTGGTACTTTAATTGGAAAGATCAACGTGCACCATCAGTGGGTACACGTGCCGCGGAACGCGTTAAGAAAAGTGAATAATGATGCACGATTTTCAACGGACTCGCAACGAAACGTTGTCGAATGGTGGCAATAAGTAACCAATCGGTTAGTAAAATAAATAAATAAGAATTTATTTATACGAATGCGATAAAAATACATGCTGTTTTAGAATCTCGTCTCCGCTGCGATGGGTCCTTTCAACGCTGCAACGTAATACTTCTTCGGACGAATATCGTCGCGGCTGGCTAGCTCCAGACACGTGAAAGTATCGCAGGGACATGCGTCTAAATTACAAATCAAAGATGGCACACGGCCGAGGCGAGCTGCCGTAAAGTCCTGCAATGAAATTAAGTCACGCGAACCGGTTTTATCGGCGGTCATCTTTAATCTAACAGCAATTAAACGTACAGTCGATGACTTGCAGGAATTCTTGCAGGAATGCCTAGTGGTTCTCTTGGGTTATGTCGTTCACGTAATTATGCCATTTGTGCTCCAAAAGGGACAGCGCAGACTTCTTTTCGTCGGCGTTTAAGCTGCTGTAGACGAGAGAATTGATAGCCAACTGTTTCAGCGCTTTCAAATCCGCGTGCCCGGACATGATCGCCATAAACGCCACGTAGAAGTCGTAGCTCAGACCTCTGGCTTCCCAAAATCCTGGATCGTCGTTCGAGATCACCACCGGATACCCCTCGGCGAATAGTCTCTTGGCTGCGTGGTTCCTCAAGTCGTCGACTAGCTTTAAAACTTGATTCGAGATCGGGTTCACTTCTATGGCGATGTTCATTCGCTTCGTCATCTTGAGGAGGAAGGGATGATTCGATAAGGCGTACCTGTTAGTTTCAAGACATTTCAAATTTGGAAAATTTCTTTCTCTTTTTTTCCACTATAAATTCTCGTCGAGAATTTCTTAACACTTTACCGACCGGAAGCCTATTAACACGTTGAATGCTATGTTCCTGGGGACTGACGTATCAAATTTACAAATTAATATGTTATAAATAAATTGATATAATATTAAGAAATATTCGCACTATTTCAATAGATTCGATTGAAACAGAAAAGCGCAAATGCACAGTTGCATTATTTCCGTTTAAAGGCAAATAAAATGTAAAAGCCAAGCAAAATGGCTCCGCATTCAACGTGTTAACCACTTAGGCACTATGCGCCACTACAGTGGCTTTCGCGGAGATCATCTTCTTGTACGATGCGTCACTAAAGTGGCTTTCGCGGATGCCCGCAACAAAGAGGCTTAAAAAGCTGCTTTTACATTGTAATTTGTAACGAATTATTATTAGACAACTTTACAGAGGATGTCACGCTGATTTACAATAAAAATTACTGTCGACATTAAGGGATCCATTAAAAAGTTTTCAATGATGGCTTATGAACTTAAAAGATTCTGAAATAATCACCGGTCGGTAAAGTGTTAACACAGCTAGACTTATTATGATTCATCCGTGTAAATTTTCTTTCATATTTTGAATTGTATCTTGTGTACACGGTCGATCATAGTAGCTCGTTCGAGATTAGATTAGGCCGCTGGACGTTGATTAAGCGTGAGCCGTTTAGATGAAGATTTTAAGATGTTGACGTTGATTGATTCGTTAGGCATCACCGACCACGCGCATTCACCAAAATCTATATTCCAACATCCGGAGTTCGAGATAGTCGATCACGCGTTTTAAGAGGTAAATGTAATGCGATCGTCGATGAATCAGTTCGTGAATAACTATTCACTGAACTCATGAATCCTTGTAAACGCAGTCTAATAGAATCAATCACCATCGAACGCGCGATCGCTATACCTTCGCTCCTTTTTAGTAAACGACATAGGACTGACTCGTACGATATTTGAATGCTCGGCAAATTCTGAATCATATTTAATTTACAGTTAATTTATATGCAATTTCACGCAGGTATCTTCATGCTATGCTGAAATCTAAAAATTGATTTCATTTACTCCAAAAATTAATTCTAATAATTTTGCAAAACAAAGTTTTGCTTAGACAAAGTTGTATGCAATTTTCCTATTTTGTTAAATATTAATTACGAGTACCGGCGTTGCGAAAACACGCGTTCGAGTACCGTGTGATGACACACCACCCACAGATTCATCAATCATAATTATCGTACGCCACTTACCCATGACCGATGCGTTTCGTATTCAGTAAAATGGCGTCGACAAGATTCTCATCCGTGGACGAACCGAGCCAATTGGTTTCACCTGCGTGGAAGAAGAAATTCGTATCTTGCGCAACTTCCTCTAGAAATTTTGAGAAATACTCTAGCGTTCTTCCTTTGTCCTCTTGTCCAACTAAATCGAAGCCTGCTATAAGGCTCGGATATTTTTCCTGCAGTTCTTTCAGCGTCTTGATGTATTCCTCCGCTTGTTTGTAATTGGCTAATCTACGAGGCGCGTAGATCAGCTTCACCCCAACAAAGTCTGGATGATCCTTTTTAAATCTGTGTGAAAGAGGGTCAAATATTTGCCCGTGAAGTGAAAGCGTACTCGAGATTTCCAACTATCGGGTGAACAATTCTTTTCTGACCTATGGCGACGATATCTCTTTAAACCTACACTCGAAACGATAAGGAAATGTTCGATGGGTCTAAAATCTTATCGATGGTTTGTAGATAAGGACGATAGCTGCAGCAACCGAAATCTTAAGAGTAGAAAATCGTGTTTCTACTATCGTTTCATCAGCCAGAAAAGACGCGTTCTATTTTCGTTAATACGTTAACACTTTGACTGCCATGTCACCCATATATGGGTGACAGAATAATTTATACTGTTTTTAAATAAATTTGTACATTTATATATTCATTTGTACCAACGTTGATAGTTGTACAGAAAGTGCAAGAAGGTAGGGGGACCACTTTACGACATACATTTTATTTTCTCAATTTTTATTTCAGTCAATATCTCATTTCGATTTTATAGAAATTTCGACTTTATAGAAATTTTTAATTTATATAAATCCTTATAGATTGGGGTAGAAAATTCATGCAGGCTGCAAAGATACATTGAAGGGAAATTGTTAGCGAAACTGCTGTAGAAGTAATATTAATGACAAACTTTTAAGCGATAACTTCGGAAGAAGTTATTACTTTTACGCTATTTCTACCAAAGATATAAATCTTTAAAGATTGGGGTAGAAAACTCATCGATGCTGCAAAGTTGCATTGAAGGGAAATTGTTAGCGAAACTGTTGTAGAAATAATATTAATTACAAAATTTTAAAGGATAATTTTGGAAAAAATTGTTAAGTTATTTTTATGGTATTTCTACCGAAGAAACAAATTTTTAATTTATATAAATTCTTAAATTTACATAAATCCTTATAGATTAGGGTAGAAAATTTGTCGATGCTGCAAAGCTGCATGAAAGGACACTGTTCATGAAACTGTTATAGAAATAATGTTATTTACAAACATTTAAATGATAATTTCAGAAGTTGTTACTTTCACGCTATTTCTACCGAAGATATAAATCCTTACAGATTAGGGTAGAAAATTCATCGATGCTGCAAAGATGCATCGAAGGGAAATTGTTCGAGAAACTGTTACAGATACAATATTAATAACAAACATGTCAATCACAAACTTCGTTGAATCAAAAATGAAATAGCTGTCGCTTCTAAAAGCTTTATTGAACAATCCTCAATCAATCCTTCATTAAAAAGATTAGAAAATCGCCACTAAGCAAAGGGTTAATATCAAAACAAACGAAGGATGTACTCGCCTTTCGGAAACTTTTTTGAGAATTTCAACGTTATCCTTCGGCGTGTACGTGGTCCCATTCAGATCGTACAAAGTAGGCAAAGTAGACCGTATCTCCAAGTACATCACATTGTCGTCATAAAGTTGCTGGAGAACCATCATGAGATAGTCTTCGAAGACTGGTTTGAAGTTGATCAGCTGATGAACGAATTCGAAGATGTCGGAGAATTTCGTCCAGGCTTTATCAACGTCCGAATAAGTCTCCTCGGGATTTTCGCAATGCATAGTCAGTTTCTTTTTAATCTTCTCATTCACCTCTGATGCGTGCACTGGATTCTGACGCACCTTCTTCAGCAACTTCCATTCGCATTCCTCGTCTGGTTCCTTGAAGAATTTTAATTTGAAGTTCTCGTTCGTTTCGCAGAGGTACAAATCGTCGCGAAATGTGATGTTGTGATAGGTGTAATCGAGGGTGCCCAACGCTGTGTCGTGGGCATGCAAAACTGCGCCTTTCGGCATTTTCCGGAGAAACTTAAACACTTTAGACTCGTCAATGTCCTTCTTCGCTGATAGAAAGTTTCGGCTCGAAGCGAACTGCTTCGGATTCTTGAAGCCTAAGATTACCAAAAATGTAGACTCACGGATTGCGAACGATCTCGGTAAAGGAACTTAACAACTTGCAAACTTATAAGCTTGTTCAATTGCTTGGTCGTAGTTGGAAGAAGTTCCGCCATTTTGTTATTCTATTGGGTTGTCCAAAAAGTTCCTACCGATTTATTTTTATTTTTAATAATAAAATTACTGAATAATAAATCTAACGATGTACATTGCTTTGTGATAATAACAAGACTGCATCTATTCAAACTTTATTAAATTTTTATCGTAACGTGTGGTTCATTAACCCTTTGGCCTACGACTTATTTTACAATAACGGTAACTAGACTTTCTTCGTCCTCCGCAGAACGACAGAAAGAAACGACAAATTTATAGTTACTGTTAAATGAAATAAAATAAAATGTTATTTGTTTCTTCGGTAGAAATAGCATAAAAGTAACAATTTCTTCCGAAATTAGCCTTTAAAACTTTGTAATTAATTTGATTAAAAATACATGTTTAAAATCTTGATCACGACTCGTTGTTGTAGGGCAAGGGGTTAAAGAAGTACATCAGGAAATTACTAATGAAAATATTTTTATAATTTCAGTAATTGAAATGAATAGGAATCAATCATTTTGACTGGTTTGATAGTTCCTATTGTTAATAAATATATGTACCAAAACTTAAACGCGTTGCATTTCAATCTTCATCAATTTTTACACTCTGTTCAATGAATTTAAACTCCTTCTGTTGCAAAATAACGTCAATGCAAAAAGAAATGAAATCATACTACTCGAAGTGATTTGAATTTTTATAGCTGTAGAAACATGCTAATTGTAAAGTATTAATAGACCGATGCGGTTCAAGTCGAGAGCGTTATGCTGGAGGCTTGCACAAACTTTGATAATATCGATCTCTACTAAGTCTTGCAATGATTTTACATACAGACATTCTTTTAGAAATATATCTCTCGCAAAAGCTACTTTCAAACGCGTAGTCTTAACATACTTTGTATTTACGGTAATTTATTGTTCCAGGAATTTCCAACGCTATTGCATATACAATAGATCATACTCTTCGCGTTTATGCATGCATCATTGATCTCGTTGACAGTTTTCATTCATAAAACTGCTATCGCACGAATCATCTCCGTTCTAACTACTAGGTAGGTGCATATGAAATAAACGGATTTTCTTCACATGCGAACGTTTGGCTTCCTGTTTTCGTTACGCTTTTGTATTCGTCGTAATCTCGTTTATAGTCGTACGACTTTGTTGTACTTTTATTCTTTTAAACATGTAGAACAGTTTTCGCTGGCTAAACAGTATGGAGATGAAGACAGTCTGAAAACATCAATATCAGAGTTCATTGATTCTAAAGATCAGAATTCCCTTAAGACTTT
>CM052088.1:7503069-7526440 GCA_028453745.1 Agapostemon virescens
GTACCGTTTTAATAATCATTTATCAATCTCAGTGTCGAGTGACGATAGCCGTAGACATTTTGGTACAGCACCATAAATAAATGTGACCGTAGAATTCATTTAATTCCTAATACAAGTTGCGACCTCCATTCTGTCATTTAGTATTGCAACATACTTGGACATTTCGCTGGACGAAATTATATTCGCACTACCTACTCTATGTCTAACTGGTATCGATTTAGTCATTTATCGGTCTCAGTGTCGAGTGAAGATATCTGTAGACATCTTGGTACAGCACCACAAATAAATGGTGGCCTTAGAATTTATTACATTCCTGATACGAGTGGCGTTCTCCATTTTGTGATTTAATTGATTTGGACATTTCGCTAAGCGAAATGATATACGCAGTACCTACTCTATATTCAATTAGTATCGTGTTTATAATCATTTATCGGTCTCGGAGTCGAGCGACGTTATCTGTAGACATCGGGGTACTGCAGTATAAATAGATAGTGGCTTTAGAATTCATTTAATTCCTATACAAGTAGCGTACTCCATTTTGTAATTTAATATCGCGATTTACATTGCAATTTCGCCAAATGAAATTACATTCTTGGAGCTTAATTTACGTTCCAGTTTAACCGAAAAATTCCATGAAGATTCTTTGACGGAGACAGGAAAAACTGTTTCTCACAAATTCGCTATTTTATTTTTCGCACAAAGTCTTGTTTGATTTAGAAAGACGCATACACACTGCTATTGGCAGCTTCGATTTATTTTTGCGATACGCTCTAACTATTTTTCGCACGTCCCTTGTGTACTTTTTAGGGAAAAAAAGAACGAGTTTGTACCGTCGTCTGGTACACAACGCTACGAATATATAAATACGTTTATCATTGTCTTTTTTGAATCTCGTTTTTTACCAGTTAGACATTTTGTACAGAAGTTAAGTCAGGTAAATGAAAAGTAGAAGAACCGAGGAAAGTTTATTATGAAATGTTCGTAGCAGAGTTAACAATATTTCAAAAGAAAATAAAACAATAAAGACGCATCGCTTTGCTAAGAAATTATGAAAATAATTAAATTAATTATTCATGTTTGCTCAAGAAATTTGATAACAGAAAGTATGATTCCGTTTCGGGAAAGCATAACGATAAAGGCTCTTATCGTTTTACCAAAAAGTTGTTATTAAAAAAAAAAATGATTCAACGATGTAATTAAGTACTTGAACAACTTTTATTAATTCTTCGAACGAAGGTATTGCAGCGATAAGTATTTTTAAATATTGCTTCAATGGTTGATGATAAACGAACAATTTTATGAACGTTCAAGATACATCGATTCACACGGAAACTAATCGAATTAATTCACGAATTTACATCTCTTTTACATAAAAAATAGATATGTAATTTCTGCTAACGGTTTTTGCGCGACTTCGTTCAATTTTGTCCTACATTGTTATCTCTCGGAGTAAATTAAAAAGCATTAATGATAGATAGTATATCTTGGTTAAATTCTGTGCTTTAAGAATTATTTACACATATTTATGCATATAATGCACACTGTCGAACGATATTCAACAATTTTACGTTAAAAAGAAAGCGCTTGAATAACTGCTTACAATTAAGTTACAAAACGTTTACATAATATTATATAAATAGTTTCTTGTTTTGTTATACAACATAATTACTCTTATGGAAAAAAGCTTCGTTTCACAAAGCAAAAAGAAATTTTCCAGTTTTCACTTAACCCTTTCTTTTTGCAATTATTAATTTACTTCTTTTAATAGAAGCTCCTAAATAGCGCATCATTTTCTAAACCCTCCACAACAATAGCCCTCCGAAATAATTACAGAAGTTATTAACATGTTAGTTTAACAATAAAAAGTAAGCCTTTGAACAATAATTCATAATTAAATTACAAAACGTTTACATAATATTACATAAAAAATTTCTTATTTTGTTATACAGTATACTTTCATACTAGACGTTCGATTTTCTCTTATGGAAAAAAATCTTCATTTTACAAAGCAAAAAGAAATTTGCCAGTATCACTTAACCCTTTCTTTTTGCAATTAATCATTGCCTACTTTTTTGATAGAAGTTCCTAAATAGCGCACCATTTTCTAAACCCTCCACGACAAGAGTCCCCAGAAACAATTCCAACGGGTGCTAACACATTAGTTTAACAACTATTCCGTCGCGGTGTGCCCTAATTTAACTGCCACTTAAAAAAAAAATAAAAGGAGCCTCGGTAAATGGTTTGTCGCATTAGGCGATAACATATTAGTCATTTGCGGATGACCATGTTGAAGCCAGACCAAAGCGGTTGAACGGTGAGGTCATAGCTAATCGGAAGAAATTATTATGCTGTCTCTGAAATGCCATCGCAGACTACTATATTAACTATCGATCGCGGATGATACATTATTCCCTTAATTCGGTAATTGCGTCATAATTCGTCATTACCCCTTTCGAAAATTTACAAACACATTAATCGATCAACGAATGGGAAATTTTCTCTCAGTCATGTGATCTAACATTGTAGATCAACGATTAAAATGACTAATTAACTTCTCTCATAGAATGATCGAGAAAACCTATTTTCGCGCAGCAGGTCTCCCATCTGCCTGCACTATTTATAATATTACTTATAACCGATTGTTACAAGCGAACGTAGATTTAATTTTCTCGAGAAATTACCATCGGAACGATTATTTTAAATATCTACGATTATCGCAAATTTTTCAAAGATCCAATTTTTATAACGTTCGATAGCGTTCGACGGTTTTCCAATGATATAACTATAGTGACAGACACGGGGGGGTCGGTCATTGCCTATTAATGAAAACTAGATTACGCCGGTGCCGGACCATCCGTCGGAGATACAACGCCTTTTACCTGACAAACGTTTCACCGATTCCACGAATTTATCGATCCGCGAAACAAAACAAAACTGAGACCCTTTCCCTAGGGACCTATTCCCTAAACAAACCCGCAGGCACCGCGATAGATCCCGAGTCCTCCGGCGTTGATGCAACGGGAACCGTGGTTGCATCTGTACGAGAAATTTCTGGCGTCTCAGGTGTGACCTAACCTCACTTTCCATGGATGTGATCTTGAAATATTCGCGAAGGTTTGACGATCGACTAGAAAGGTTTTCGTGGCAGTATTAGAACAATGTTTAACGAACTTACGGTTCAGCGATGACTGGTGCAATTTTCAGGATAGTCGTGAGAAAGGTTTGATCCTTGCAGAGAATCAGCGGCCGTTGCGGTGAACTATTTACGTTCAATATACGGAACAGGATACACAGGATCACGGCGAACACGGCGAGCAGTGCCGTGGACATGTTCCCCCGGTTCTTGATCGACGAGTATGTAGGAAATAAACGTGTTCTCTCTCTTTCTGGGTTGTCAGGAATCGGTGACGTTGGATGGTTGAAAACGCCGATTAACAAAGTCAAACAAACTGGTCCAATGTGTACACGAGCACCCCGAAGAAAGAGGTTCGTTTTACTTGTCTGTCGTGGCTTGCCGTCGATCCACTCGTGACGAAGACTGTGCGCGACTGTTTCGCGTGTGTTTTACCGGCAATTCTTGACGGTCGATTTGCGCGTGCCTATCAATAGTTAGGTTCGCGGAACCTCCATCTGTCCGCACCGCTCGAAATTTCAATACCAACAGCCAGAAAGAGAGAGGCCGTCAAGGAACGAGGATAGAGGGGAAAGAGAGAGAGAGGGAGATAGGGAGAGATACGATGGGGGAAAAAAGAGACACGCACAATCGGAAACGAAATTTTTAAACCGATATCCTTCTGTTCCTTGTCTAGAGTACCGGTGACTCCATGACAGCCGAGGCTCGAATACGGTCGACGTACACGCGGCAACAAGCATTTACCAGTTTTCCCGAATAGACCCCGATTCCGTTCTACCGGCCTTTCATTACCCCTCTCTATCAGGCCACTCTTAATTCCAATCGTCTCGAGAGAACCTGACATGTAGACATCTTGGTGGTAATGTCGAACGGTCAAAGTCAATGGTTTTGGTTTTGTTGCGATCCTGAGTGTTCGTTTAATCGTGGTAAGGTATGTTTGTCGGTAGGGTTGAAATTCTTGGCGATGTTAAAATTGCTATGTGCGAGGAGAGGGAGGGATATATAACTTATCTGGTTAAATCGTAAAGAGCAGGATTAAGATGAAAATTGTGTATTTGAATTTCAAAGGTTAAGGATCAAGTAAAAATTGTTTGCTTAAATTGCAAGGAGCAGGAATAGAATAAAAATTGTTTAGTTTAATTGCATGGAGAAGGATTAACTTGAAAATTGTTAGCTCAAGTTGTAAGGTGCGGAATTGACAATTTTCTGTGTAAATCTTGAGGGACAGGTGTAAACATAAAAATTTGCTGCTTAAATTGTGAAGTTTAAGGTCAGAGTAGAAATTGTGTGCTTGAATTTCAAAGGTTAGGGATGAAGTAAAACTTTGCTGCTTAAATTGTAAAGACCAGGATCAAATTAAAAATTGTATGCTTGAATTTCAAAGGTTAAAGATGAAATGCAAATTGTTTGCTTAAATTTCAAAGGTTAGGGACAAAATAAAAATTGTTTGCTTGAATTGCAAGGAGCAGGAATAGAATGAAAATTGTTTACTTAAATTGGAGATAGCAGGATTAAAATGAAAATTGCTAGCTTAAGCTGCGAGGTTCAGAATTGACAATTGTCTGTATAAATGTTAAGGGACAGATGTAAAAATAAATATTTTCTGTTTAAATTGTGGAGTCCAAGGTTAAAATAGAAATTGTTTGTTTATCCTACAAAGAAAATGTCTAAGGTAAACATTTTTTTTAACCTGTATCAAATTTTGTAGTCGCTGAAAATCAGTTTTCATTATTATTTCTTATATTTCTATAAATGTTTTTTATATTTCAAGGTCATATTTCTTCTTATAAAATTTGTAATTCATTGTACTCCTGTGCTGAGTGTTCTTCGGCATTTTTAAATTCCCAGTTTAAATAATTTATTTAACATCCTTTGAAAGACAATTCAAAATAAATATTTAAAATAATCACGAAGTTATTGACAAAAAATTTAGTAAAAATGCGACTGATTTCATTATTAATTCATAGTATTCGCAGTTCAAGCATAATTGTATCAGTATGTGAAGTAACATACAATTTATCATTAACGATTTCGGTAAATGAAATGATAAAACATGTCGCACATTTTATTTAATTTTTGTTCAACGGTTTACAACATTCAATTCTTTTTCTTCAAAATAAAAATTGCGCAAGTTAGACGTTCTCTTTAAACCATTCGCGAGAAAACATCGAACTGCTGATATTGTGAGCAAGATTATTGTCTTATCATACGATAAATAAAGTAACTGGTTTGTGTACTAGAGAATCGGCGAATTCACTGTAGAATAATGTCATGGCCGGGAGAAGTCAGGTTCGTATCTTAAGGTCAAGGTTGAACTCCCACCAAAACTGAAAAAAAAACAAAACAACGGTCTTTTTAATCCTCTAGCTCTTTTTCCTTGGTCGCATTACTATTTACATTTACCTTGACGAATTTGATGAAAACAGTGAATCGAGAGGTAAGTGTAAATATTTTGAAATTTGGCACGGTTGACCGTTCTGGGATTGGGGATGCTAAGGAAAGCTACACGAGATAGCATGAGGCAGCATTACTGTGTCAATGACCTATAATTTCAAGCCAAACATTTCGAAGAATGTCCGAGGGCGTTGTTCGAGTCTGGATCGTTGAATCCCGTCTCTGGCAATCGATAAATAACTCGGCTTTCCTTCTCGGTTCGATATTAAACATTTTTCGATTGTCAATTTCATGGAGCAACGTCCAAGAGGTCATCACTCGTGCGTATCGCTATCAACGTTTCTTCTGCGCTTTTACGTGACTCCACGTTGCTCGAATTGTTTTTCCGTCGTGCTGCAAAAATATTACCGATTCGCGTTTCCATTTGGATACTTCCGGTGAAATCGATAAAGGTTGATCGTCGCGATCGAGAACGACAGTTTCCTGGTTTATCGTAATTGTATTACGTCTTAATAACAGAAGGGTTTACGGTGAAACCGGGACTTCGAACTTTAATTCAATTTCGACCGTAAGTATACCGTGTCACATCTATCCTCGTGTACACTGTTGCTGAAAAGTATGTCGACTGTGACAATTATGAATTGCAACATTACGTTTAAACAATATTCAGTAATTTGATATTAAATTCTGTTACGAAAAACATATTTGTCGCACTAACATTGCATTGCAATCAATTAATTGCTTAAATAGTAGTTAAATATACAATTGTAATTCTTATTAATATCAATGAGATTATTAGAAAAATAGTACACTAAAATTAACAAAGTTCATAATTGATATTTAAGAAATAGATGCGTTAAGACTAAACGAACGAATGAGCACGAATTTGTTGAAGTGGGAGGGAGAGGGGTGGTGAACACGCATTCGTTTGTTTGGTCTAAATGTACCATAAGCAATCGCGAAACTTTTGCCTATATGGCATATGAAACATCGTGAACAGCGGTTTTTAAATTCCCGCTTTGTCATAAGAAAGAAACTGAAATTATTGATGTAACTTACAATTGTGGCAACCATTATTGATTCCGCCGTCAATGGTAGCAACCATTTACATACAAGTGCAATGGCACAACAGACTTTTTCATTTCTCTCGTTCTATATAACTGAGTAAGGTAAAAGTATAAAACGACTAATCTGCTTTCACAAATCAAATTGGGGTTTTCAATATTGAAATAAAGCGATATGCGAGGGAAGAACAAGAAGAAAGGTTCCAAAGGGAATAATAAAAATGGAAAAAATGGTAAAAATAATGACGGTGGCAAAAGTAAAGGGGCGAAAAAGTCAAGAAAAAGTGGAGGAAGAGCAAAATTCAGTATGGACATTTTTAACGAAGAGGCTATGGAAAATGCATACTACACTTGTCATAATATAATGGACGTTTTGAAGTGTAGAGGATTTCCTTGGCCAGAGGCCCAGAAAAAGAAGAAAAAGAAAGGAAGGAAATAAATACAATTGCTAATGTAACTCACATACTGATACAAGAAGGTACTGACAAAATATGTATATTTCTATAGAATCAATCGAATTTTAAACAGTCCGTCAGAATATATAAACTATGTCTTACAAAACCGTATAACTCCGTTGTACACACAAATACGCGAGAACATATATCTTCAAACAACGGCTAATCATCTTCTTTTTCCATTGTTCGAACAACATGTTCACAATACTCTTTCGTATCAAAGTCTGTGTGACTGATCATGAATGGTCCATTGAACACACAGTGCACTGTCACAGTCTCTGAATACTGTAGATCAGGTAACAGCTAAATAAAATTAAGCATTTCAATTAATATTCTCTGTTACTTTGTATTACCCCGTGAAAAGGATATTCTACTCTGGAAAACAAATTTCTCTTGCATTTTGATTGCAACTGTTGTTTAAACATATAAATAACATTCTATTTAATCATTATTATTATCATTCCCATTTAGTAACTTTATTCAAAAGTTTTCAGATAAAAATTACTATAATTAACGAAACAAAGTGTTCTAGAGTAGAATGTAACTTAAAATTGTAATCTGGTAAATTATAAGCAAATTGAAACCCAGAGTTGGAGTATATTAAGCCACTTCTGTGAATCTTTAGAGAGTTATACATCTAACTTAGATGTAAAATATATTATTTCATTGTCAAACAATTCAACCATTATACTAAACTTTCTTTTCTTAAAGAATACACTATAGTAGTGATCTGTGTGCTAAGAGTTAACAACTGAACAATTTAAAAAATGAAATTGTTATTCTTTTTAAAAAATGGACCTAACATATTGGCTCTGGGATTCAGGATTAAGTTTCTGTTAGAACAATAATTAATTTATACTAACTTTTGGGGTGAGTAAGAAATACTGAGAGCTGTTTGGCCTTCCAGTCATCTGCACAAGTAAGTTGAACACTCGTCGTTCATTCACTGCGTCCATACCCTGATTAATTTCGTCGACACATCGGAAAGGTACTATCGAAAGTTCCTGAAGTGAAATCATGTAAATAGCAGTGGTCACAGCCCTTTCTCCCCCACTCTGGTGATGTCTCGTTAATTCTTGCAATTGGTCGGTGTTTCTGAATTTCACTCGGATTTTCAAGCCATATTGATCGAAGTCCATCTACGAGCGAAACATTAGTCACCTTACAAGTTCTTTATTAATAAGTGCGTGACCTGGTTTCATTCCACGATGACTTACAGCGTTTTCAGCTGCAGCTAGTATGACTTCACCGGCGCAACCCATCGCTGAGAAATATGAACTGAAGTTCGTGTTTATTTCATCCACAACTTTCGACAAAGGAGTCAACCACTTCTCTCGTAATTCATCTATATGTCTCGTCGTTACTTCCATCTCATGTGTTTTCTTCTGAATGAACTCTTTTAAATACTTGATTTCCTTTTCTGTAGTGTCGTACTCTTGTAATACCTAGCACAGATCAAATTCAAACACTTACAACTTTAAAATAATTATTTATTAAATAAACAATGTTTCGAAAATATAATTTTTCCATTTCATTTAAAATTAAATTTTATGAAAATTCATTCAGCAAATAAAGAACTTTGAAAACTGTAAAAAGGTATCGAACAAAGATAAGAATTGTGATACTCACGGATTCTCCGTCCATATTATTTGCCATACAAAAGACTTTCGCGGTTGCTTCGTTTAAATCAGTGTTGATCTCCTCTATAGTTGGGGGTAACTTACTAAAAACTTTGTTTATCGGTGCAAATGCCGCATCGGATGGGTTAATCCCATTAGTGGTTTGCAATGCGTCATTGTACATTTTCTGCACTTCGCTCTTCATGGGTTGCATTTCTATACTGAGTTGCCTTACATTTTCGTCTGCTAACTTTAGCTTGTCCCTCTGTTCCTGTGATTCGTTTACTTTTGAATTTAAGGTACGGTTTTGTAGCTTTAATGCCAATTCGATTTCTTCGCTCGTTGTTATAGATTTGTAGCAATCCTCTAGTTCATCATTGTATATTTTATAAAATTGTAGTTGTTTATTTAAAATCATCTGAAAAATTTATAGATAAGTATCATGACACGAGTAAGTTTATTATAAATTCTTTGAGATAGAGGTAAAACCTTTATTTCGTTCGTAGTAGATTCCTTGATTTTATCTATACTGGTACGTTCATTTTCAAGATCCGTAATCTTCTTTTCCACCATAGATATCCGAGACTTCAAAGCTTGGATTTGTTGAAGATCTTGCTGATGTTTGTTTCTAATGGCCCTGTGTTCATCCAATTCTTTGTTCTGTTCGTAAATTTGTTCTTCAATTTTGTTTATTTTGTTATGAATTACGTTTTTATTTTCTTTCAGTATTTGCAATCTGAAAAATTATTCGTAAGTCGCGAATGGTTATAGTTACATGTCAATCGATCTAATGCAAGGTAATACTAACTTTTCTTCAGTCTTTAATAATTTTGATTTGTCTAGTACAATAGATAACAATCCATTACTATACACTGGTTGCATTCCAATAGATTTTTGCCCTGTATATTTGGACCTGCTCACTGAGTATATATTCGTTTCTAAAAAATAAAAACTACAGTACATTAGAAATATTCAACTCTTTTCCTAAATTAATTAAAAGAATATTTTTTCACTTACGACTAAAGTAATGACGAATGCTATGAGGTATACGATCGATACTGTCTTCAACAGCATTAGTTCCTACGGGGATGTTGTTTAAATTGTACATGGTTACTAAATATTTCATGATCGTGCTCGGTGCTTCAATCAGTGATACTAGATAATGAGTGAAACCGTATTGTGTAATATTTGCCAATGGTACAGATGGTTCCATCGAGACGAGTCTTTTAGGGTCAGAATGTGCAGCATTCACCTGCAGTTTCTGCTCATCTCGTAGATAATGTAACAACAAATTCATGTCTCGTTTATTTTCACAAACAAATGCGATCAGATCACGCAATGGTATAACGTTTTCCAAATATTTAGCATACGACGCGTCTTTCACGTTTATATTAAGTAGTATCGGTTCATGTATTATTCCAGAGAATTTATTACGATTATCTCTCAACCAATGTACTGCCCTGTATGTATCAATACTTTTTTCTCTTAAAAGCTGAAGTCGCTTTGCTTCAATATTAAGGAGTTGTAGTTCTGTCTCTTGAGCTGCAGATAATAATAAAAAAGAAAAAAAATGTATATAAATATAGCTGTTATAGATATAAACAATTTACCTCTGATTCCAAGGTTCATCCGCTCTTCTTCCCTCTTCAGTTCCGAATTTTGGCTTGTTAGAGCACTAATTCTGTTCCTTTGTTTTTCTATATTTACTAAAGTTTCCTCTCGTTGTCTTTTTAGAGTCTCCTCTGAAAAATGCGAAATTGTACAGAGCGTTCTTGTCTAACTTATGCATTACGAGTCTCTATTTTATTTTTCGCAACATTGAATACTGTCAAAAATGAAAAATATTAACCAGATCCAATATCATTTAGTAGCAAAATCAAATCACTATCTAACTTATTTTTTTGCTGTTTCTCTACTTCGATGTCGGCGTCTCGAGCGTTTTCAGTCTGAATTCGTTGTTTACTAACAACTTCGCATTCTTTAATTTTATGTTCATGTTCCGTAATACCATGCATAATTCTTTTGAGCTTCTTGGTTTTATTATTGACTATATCGTTCTGCAATAAATTATATTTTAGATAGTCAATAAAACCCTCTGACTTACTATTTAGAAACTCACATGATTTTCTATAGAATTCTGAAGTATTTTGATTTCTGATTTCAACTTTTCTATTAGTTCATTCATTGGCTTCATTTCAGCCTCTAAAGATGTCACTTCATTTACTGCATTTTCTTTTTTCTTTTTCAACTGCAAATCATATTTAGTGTTGAATACTATGAACTAATTAACATTTGTTCCAACTGTTTTTACCTTTAGTAGTTCTCTTCGTTTTTGATCGTATAGTAGCCACGCTTTTTTTTGTTTTAGGGACACAATTTTTTTCTTTATTATTTTTCTCTCTTTTATACCACTAACTGCTTCCTTCAAGCCGTTGTATATCTGAGTCTTTGATTCTAGTAATTTTTGTTTGCTTGCCATTTCCGATTCGAAATTTTTATGGTCTATTCTGTATTGTATCAATTGTTTGTGACGTTCTAGAATTATAGGATCACCAACAGATCTTTCAGTATTTTCTAACAGTTCTTGTGCATTCATCTTGGAGAAGTCTTGTACCTTATCTTGAGGTAAAAATTGGCAGAGATTATCTATCTGGAAAATAAAATAAGTTATATAAAATTTGTAGTTGGATCAATGATAGTTAAATCCAGAATTATACCTGGATGTTAAAGCTTTTAGTTAAGTCTTGTACTGCTTTAATATTTGATGGTGTTTCATTGAGAAGCCAGGTATTTTTTCCATGTATATTAAATATTCTGGTAATAACAACATCTCTGTTATTGCCATTTGTGAGATGTATTTCTATTTTAGCTTGTTCACAGCCGGCTTTGATGTAATCTGTAACGTGAATAGCACGGCCAATTGTACTCGGCTTACCTCCCAAGCCAAGAACAATGGCGCAAACAATTGTTGATTTTCCAGTGCCGTTAGGTCCAATAATTACATTTAAGTTCCTGCCCGGCTTTACAGCAACTTTGTAGTAAGTCCTGCAATAAAAATTTATTATTAAACCATAGAATAAAATTTAGTAACAATTAATTAGTTGTTCATTCAGTTTTTAATTTAACAAAGTTTTTAACAACGGAAGTATATGTTTCTTTTATTATGATTTTCATAAATTAACCTATCGAATAAACAAAATCTATGAAAACTCATCATTGATTATTTATCACAAAATTCCACACTGTATTATCACAATGAATACAAACATTCAAATGTTGTACTTACACAAAGTTTTCCAAGTAAATATAAGTGATGATTCCTTTGTCGATGTTACTATTGCTCATATTGCATTGTTTTATATACGTGGATTTTGAGTACAGTAGAGTTCAGTTTATTACAGAGAATGGTAATATTGAGTAATCATCGTACATCACTGCGTGAACAAGCATTTTCTAATAAGTAAAGTTTCCTTCACTACTAACTATCCATTGTTTCTTTTTAGAATACATTAAGAGTTTGGTAGCGACACAAGAACATAACCTACAAAAATACAACGTGTACAAGTGGTATCAAAATAAGCGTGATGCGACAGTCATTGAAATTCTGCAATTAAATGCATCTTAGGATGTATCTGATGCATTTGGGTAAAATGTAATTACCCCGAACAAACGAACATGTAACATATAAATATAATTATTCATACACAGTGAAGTTTTTTTTTGAAATTGCGATATTCATAAATTTTTGCATTAATTCAGTGCAAAAACTTATCATAGGATTCCCTGTAAACGGTTTGTGTCGGTTTTGTTGAAAATAATTGACTTAATCAAGTGAATAGTCATTATTTCCAATTGTTCTATTCTTTATTATTTTGTTGACAGCTGGATAATGATTTTGCAATAAAAACAAAATAGAAATTAGCAATTTTTAATAATTTTATGTCCCCAGGTTTCAAATTTTTGCTCAGGCGATAGTGCTGCACCAAACGGATCATAACTCAATTTATTGCTCATTAGCATGAATAAAAACCCATGTTTCTGGCATACTCATTCCACAGATGAGGTATATATATATAATTATAATAATTATATTGTATAATTAGATTATACAGCATACTCGATTCTAACTAAAATGTTCAAATTCATGAGTTATGATTTTGTTCATCGATTGGCTGTTATGTTTGGGCAGAGGGCGCGGAAAACAGCTGATTTTTAGCGATGTCGGTATTTCAGATTTTACGACACAAAACCCCATAAGGTAAATGTTTTATTTCTATATCTTGTCTGTGCTGAAGCATTCAATAATAAAATTAAGTGTGTCTAAAAAAAGAGAAATTAATAATCTTGTGTAATTTACAGAAAGAATGTCCAGTTGGGAGAAAAATATTCGAGCATTTATTTCTTTCTCTGTTCAAATAAACCTGATTTCTGTTAAAAACACTTGATTTTTCGTTTACAAAACATTTAAATTTGTTCGGCATGTTTTTTTAACAATATTTACAACATTTTTCATTACATGAATATTCAACAGTGTTTATTCTTTATTAAAATTGCTCATTTCCGGTATGTCACGTTATACCGGAAGTAAATAAATGATAACTAATTGGACGCGTTTATGGGAATCACAATTTGTACAAAATTGTTTATTCTTTCTACAAATTAATGGCGATCAGACTATCTATTACAAATCTTTCGTAACTTTTGCATTTAATTTAATCGAGTGCAGACTATCTGCAAATTTGTTCAAATTAAAAGCAAATTGATTTATTTATTTTATTGCGTGTTATGTAACTACTTGCATTAATTTAATACTACCCGATTAGTAACAAATTAATGGTGATCAGACCATACATTACAAATCTTTCGTAACTTTTGCATTTAATTTAATCGAGTGCAGACGATCTGCAAATTTGTTCAAATTAAAAGCAAATTGATTTATTTATTTTATTGCGTGTTCTGTAACTACTTGCATTAATTTAATACTACCTGATCAGTGACAAATAAATTTCTGATACAACGATACAGTCTTCCTTATAACTGTATCAAGTTATTACGTTGTTAGAGCCAATGTTGGCTACGTCTTGGAATACGCGGTTTACTGAAAATGAAAAATACTAATCCATGATATCACTAAGAAAAAACGCTATATCTACTAACAACACTAAGTATTACGAAGTTGATAAAACAAGCCGTGTTTGGCACATGCTGACGTCAACGACGCAATGATCGTGATACAGGAAATAACGAAATAGCGTTTAGTTTAGACACATCTTTAATGCAACACCGTAAAAATAGTCGGGAACGGTAAATATTATTTTAACCCATATCGTCGTTATTTTATTTCTAAGACTAAACAAATCGTGCAATGAAATTCGAAGCTGTCGTATGGTACAAGGACTTATTAATAACCATTCCTTGTACTTCACTAGCAAAGGCTATACTTAATAATACAGTATAATTAATAATTACACTTAATAGTAATTAATAGTACAAAAATTCTTCATTTTAAATAAAATACACATTTCATCGTTTTCACTGAATTCTTTTCTAACATTAAACCTATC
This sequence comes from Agapostemon virescens, assembly GCA_028453745.1. Classification (NCBI taxonomy): domain Eukaryota; kingdom Metazoa; phylum Arthropoda; class Insecta; order Hymenoptera; family Halictidae; genus Agapostemon; species Agapostemon virescens. Next base: position 7,517,299 of record CM052088.1, read on the forward strand.
ATACGTGGTCGAACGACCTTTTTTAAATTTTCTATTTTACAAATACTGCAATTATACAACTATCTCGACGGAAGTTCAATTCAATAAATTTTTTTATTCCAATATACATTGTAATAAAAATTGCATTAAAATCCAAGTAGATTAATTTTCGTCACTTTTATAAGACAATATACAGTAGCCAATTTTACTGCTCGGTAGGTTTAACTGTTAAATAACAAATGAACAATTTCAAATCTTGCAAGCACGACAAGTGTTGCATTAAAATTCTACACGACGGTTTATAATAAATAAAATAAAATAACGCAGACTTACAAAGAAATGATAAACACAACCATAAATAACGTAACATCGAAATACGCTCTGTACAATTAAGGTAATGTCCGTCGCCGTTGCAGATACACGGAAATGACCATCAAATTATGCAAAGTGTTCTTCTTTTGTCAACCGCGTGCAGTTCAGTTATACCGATAAAAAAAAGGGACACGTAGTTTAATTGCAAAATGATCGTACATCATTAATATCATTCTCTCGCTGCCCACAATGCGAGGTACATGCTCAGTCTCATAAATTCGATGGTCGTAAACGCTGGCTAAACTGCAGACCTTCCATTGAAAGCCAAAATAACTCAGCAAAACGAAAACCAACAAATTTACGTGAACAGATCTAATAGAAAAATGTCAAATTTACTGAAAAGATATCCGAAAGTTCTCTATCAGAAAATCAAGGAATGGCTTCACGTCTCGAACTATCAAAAACTGATACGGCCATATATTTGCGGTCTCTACCATCTTGGACAGTTCCCCTACGACACTTCGCTGTCTTCGACCAAACTCGACAAGCGAAACTTCATCGAAGCCTTAGTATGGTTGATATACCTTTCGGTTGCGCATCCATTGATGGTCTACAAAATGAACCATAAAGAAAACGTAAGATCTTCTTTGGTGTTGCATGCCATCACTTTCTACGTCTTCGGCGTTTTGTGTCACTGGATTACTTTGACGTCGGCCCGATCGAAACTGCTTCTGTTTCAAAAGATATCGTTGGCATCTCGTGTATTACCGGAAGAAATATTTTGCTGGGCATCTAAGTGGATGTACAGCATCGACATTTTGAGAATGATACTGCTCGGGAGTTATATACTCGATGTTCGACACGATACAGTGATGTTCGCGATAATTGTGTTAAACATTTACATATTCATTGTGGTCACGATCGTGACTACCCTGTTCATGAATTGCATTTACGTGTTGTACCTGTGTTTTCGGGAGATTAACAGGTCTCTGAAGAAATTGCAGATGAGTCTGGCTACAGACGAGCCTCATCTACTCAGAAGGGTTTATCACTCGCAGAAGAATCCTACGCTGCTGTCGGAGCTGAAGATGCTTAGAAGACAGCATTTGGAGTTCAGTTCGATCATCGACGCGTCGAATGAAACGTTCGGTTTGGAAATCATCCTTATCATCGGGTTAATCATAATCGATATTACTTTCAATTTGTACTATTATTTGACGAATAACGTGAACGATGGCAAGATTGTAGAACTGTGGTCGCAGAAAATCGTGTATATGACGTATAATAATCTGACGTTGATTTGGATGGCTTTGGTGGCCGAGAAGGTGAAGATCAATGCGAAGAATATTGGCATCAATATTCATCGGATCCTTGCTATGACTTTTGATGAAGAAATTTCTGCGGAGGTAAGACGAGACTCGATTAGGAGGCAGCCATTTTCGCGTGGCACGCTTTTGGAATTTTAAAGGAGCAAACGACGCGATAGAAACTTTTTAATGTTTTATTATAGCTGAATGACATTTTCAAGAACGTGTATCGAATGTTTCAGTTTCAAAATTTCATTTTTTAATAAGCTGTTAGGTTTCCTCGAGGATTTTTACTTTCTGGAGGTGGCAGTTTTGTTTTCGATTCGATATGACTTAATACTAGAACTGTCGAACAATAAATCCAACGATATACAATGCTTTGTAATAATAATGAGATATTAAGACGTTAAAAAAGTACATCCGAAAATTTCTGATGAAAATATTTTTATAATTTCAATAATTGAAGTCAGAATGATTGGTTTGGTAGTTCTAGTATTGAAATTTTGAAAAACTATAACATTTTGTTGTACCGATCAATAAAATATTTACAATTGTTGTTTGTATTTTCCGAAACGCAGCTGGAGCTATTCTCCATGCAAGTTCTTCAGCAAAAGAATACGATCTCAGCCAAAGGGCTGGTAATAGATATGACTCTCATAACAAAGGTAAGATACATGAAATCTTTGCTCAGGAAAAGATCCTTTAGCATCTTTCATTTACAGGTTGTGGGGTTAATGACGACTTACTTGCTATTGCTAATACAATTCCTTTTCCCGAAATCCTGCTGAAGAATCTTGGAGAGGACAGACTGTAACCACGAAGTGGATCGTCAATCCGCGTTGATTTGTTTTGTATTTTATACATTCTTGAAAAATACCTCTATAAACATACACAAATGAAATTTAATTGAATTTCGCCAGTCTATACAATTTTATTAAAAAAAGAAAGAACTTTTAAGGAAATATAGCGGAACAAAATGGTAGCACATTTAACTTAAAATTATGTATAACAATAAATCAACGAATGATACTTAATGCTTAATATCTTGTGGCTCCTTTACATTTAATAACAGCCATCATTCTCTTTGGCAAGGATTTATAGAGTTTTTTAATAGCTTTTTGTTTTGATACGAATATGAAACCGGAATTTGCCCATACGTGGCGCTAGCTGTCAATGCAGTTACCGTCGAAACGCGTCATTGACGCCATTTTCTTGTTTCGACATCTGACAAAGATTTTCAATAACCATACAAGTTTCATACAACATCGTAATTTTTAATAGAACAGGTCGAATTTTGTGCCTGGAAACTGCGATTCACTTAATACACTTTTATTCTATCACGTGTTCAATTTTAAATAAAATATTCCGTTTTCAGATGTTTCCATTTAAGTTTTTATTGCTTCGGGCCAATTTCGTTCGTCGACAGTGTCATTAGAGTTATATTAATGTTTCCGTTACAACGAACAAAAATGTTTCATTAAAACGTCGATATAATGGACTTACGGAGCGTATTCTAACAGAAATTCTACCCAAACCATAAAATAACAGTTACGGAACAACATAAGCAAGCTCCTGAACGAATGACAAACGCTATCGTAAAAATGCCACGACGAAAGACGCTGTACACAATTAAGATAATGTAGCGGCACTTGCAGACATTCGAAAAACCCATCAAATTATGCAAAGTGTTTCTCCATTGTCGAGCGCATACAGTTCAATTAGTCCCGTCCAAAAGGGCAAAGTGTAACGGTGTCGCTAACTGATCGCACATCACCAATATTGTGCCGTTACTGCCATTAATGTGAAACACTTGCACAGTCTTAAACGTCCCACGACCGCAAACGGTTGCAAATCGAAAATCGTAGTCCACGACCGCAGAAGAAATCGCGCGAACAAGTGAAAAGTCGAACAGCAACAATTTCAATCGAACTCGATCAAAATTCAACAATTTCAATCGAACTCGACCAAAATTCAACAATTTCAATCGAACCCGACCAAAATTCAACAATTTCGATCGAACTCGACCAAAATTCAACAATTTCAATCGAACTCGACCAAAATTCAACAATTTCAATCGAACTCGACCAAAATTCAACAATTTCAATCGAACCCGACCAAAATTCAACAATTTCAATCGAACCCGACCAAAATTCAACAATTTCAATCGAACTCGACCAAAATTCAACAATTTCAATCGAACTCGACCAACATTCAACAATTTCGATCGAACTCGACCAAAATTCAACAATTTCGATCTTACCCGACCAAAATTCAACAATGTTCGACTCGTTGAGAAGATGCCTGATTTCCAAACTACGGAAAACGTTCTACATCTCGAACTTCGTAACGCTGATGCGACCGTACATCTACAGCATCTCCGTTTTCGGATTCTTCCCGTACAACGTCGACCTGTCCTCGTACAAGCTCGACAAGATCAATTTCATCAAGTCTACGTTAGGGATCATACAGCTGACGATCTTCTGTCCCATCGTAATTTACAAGCTAAGGTTCACAAGAATGGTGCGGAACGAATCTTACATCATGTTACATATCGTAAGCGTCTACACGTTCGGCCTGCTCGGCCTCTGGGCGAGCTTCTCGTCTTCTCGACTAAAATTACGTCTGCTTCGAATGATCTCGTACGCGTCCCGCGTGTTGTCGCCCGCGGAATTCTGCAGCACAGCTAAATGGATGTTCCCTGTCGACATTTTGAAACTCTGTCTGTTCTTGACCTACCTCACCGCGTTCAAACAAGAACTATGGGAGTTGGTAACCTGCCTGATCAGCTTCTACATATTCTTCGAAGCCATGATCGTGACTACGCTGTTCAGCAATTGTCTGTACGTGTTGAATCTGTGCTTCCGGAAGATCAACACGTCCCTGGAGACATTGAAGGTCAGTCTGGCCACCGACGAACCTCATCTACTCAGAAGGGTGTACCATACGCAAAAGAATGCGATGCTGCTGTCGGAGCTGAAGACGCTTAGAAGCTATCATCTGGAGTTCAGCAGGATCATCGTTGCCTTGAACGAGACTTTCGGTTCGGAGAACATCGTTATCATCGCTATGATCATCATCGATATCACTTTTAATCTGTACGTTTACGTGGCGCACAACACCGTCGACGGAAGGATCGTGAATGTTTGGTCGATGAACATCGAGTACCTTACTTACAATTGTCTGTCGTTGATCGGCGTGGCTCTTATTTGCGACAATTTGAGGTCCCAGGTGAAGAACATTGGCTTCAACATACATCGGATTCTTATTATGACATTCGACGAAGAAATTTCGACGGAGGTAAGAGGGAACAGAGTTTGGGAGGGAAAATCATTTTCGTTGTTGCATTAACGCTAAATCTATCACAGTGGGTCAAATTTTAACTTTTTAAATTTTCTATTTTACTATTATTGAGATTATAAAATTGCCTTCATAAGAATAGATCCAACAAATTTCTTTATTTAATCGCATATTGTAATAAAACTCGCAAGAATTCGAAATAAATTATATTTAGTCATTTTTATGAAACAATCTATGTTATTTTAACTTTTTGCACTCCAAGTAATTTTAATTCCTAATTCGAGGCATTTTTTTTCTCCTAGTATAATTCAATTGTACGTGGTTCATTTCCTTTCGTGCCTATCAAATTTGTTATTATTAATCATACGTGCAACGCTTCAATCTTTACTAGCTTCTTAAATACAAACATTGCAATGTAAAAATAGTTTTGAATAATGTTCTGCGAATTTTTAATGTCCCCTCAGAGGAGCCATTGGAGTGCTAAGGGTTAATGCTCGGTACGTTTAGTGTTAACAGCACTTTTCACGAATTTTTAATAAACGAACGAGTCGATAAAAATTTTTGAAAGTTTCACTATATTTCAATAACGCTTTCAAGAATATGTACAAAATATTTAATTTCCAAAAGTTTAATTTTTGAATAAGTTGTCACGTTTTCTTGGAGGACCTTGTCAGAGATGGCAGCTTCGCTTTCTGTCATGGCGGTATCGGTGTCGAATTGTTTATTCGCTATAACAATAAAGTCGCTAAGTGCAGAGGCGTAATTTTTGTTACTATTTTTCAAAACGCAGTTGGAGCTGTTCTCCGTGCAAGTTCTCATGCACTGCAGTACGATCACAGCTAAAGGGCTGGTGCTGGACGTGACTCTCCTGACAAAGGTAAAATCCATCGAATCCTTCGCTCGAGGAAAGATCTTTCTACAGTTTTCGATTACAGGTGGTGGGAATCATCACGACCTACCTGCTGATACTGATACAATTCCTTCTCACGAAACCTTGCTGAGGTAACTCGAGTGAAACAGACTTTGTCGCTTTGAAATTGAGGTGGTGTGGGCTCCGAATGGGAATGCGAAAGGGTTCCTAGATACACCCACAAAGCCTTGCCCCGCTCTCTATCTATCTATGAAATTAAATTGACCAAGTTGAAGATAAATATGAAATATACAGTCGACGATGTTAAAGATAAAGATGAAACCCAGTCAACGATATTGAAGATAAAGACGAAATTAAATTGACCAAGTTGAAGATAAATATAAAATATACAGTCGACGATGTTAAAGATAAAGATGAAACCCAGTCAACGATATTGAAGATAAAGACGAAATTAAATTGGTGAAGTTTGAAGATAAAGATGAAATTAAATTGGCGAAGTTTGAAGATAAAGATGAAAATCAGTCGACGATTTTGAAGATAAATATGAAATTAAGTTGATGAAGTTGAAGATAGAGATGTAATTAAGTCGATGGAGTAGAAGATAGAGATGAAATTAAGTCGATGAAGTAGAAGATAAAGATGAAATTAATTCGATGAAGTTGAAGACTTGTGTGTGATGGTGCTGAGGTCACAACGTAAAAAGACAATAATGTAACGGACTGATACGAGGACGAATGTTATTCAGTGGAGGACCGAGTATGGGATCAGAGGACCCCCCAAACAAAATACACGTTAGGAGTTAAAATTTTACAAATACTACACGAAGACCGCGTACTTTGCAAAAAGGAGCCAAAAGGTACGAGGCCCTCCGACTCATTCGGTTTCTCATCCCCTTCCTTCAAACAAAGACAGAATATCCTAAAAAGGTAGAAGAAAATATTTGCCGGTGGAAAAGTCGCTGGCCGCGGAAACCTTTCCCTGAAAAAGTGTCTTTGGTCGTGCGAGGCCGGCTATCAGGTATGTATGCACACCTAAGATAGCCGTGCTCGTCACGAACCAAGAACTTTTCCGAGTAAAACGGTCTGCGCGAATCTATTTGCCAGTTATGGTACCAAGCCCATCGTTCGCAAGCTTGCACCAAAGTAAGACGCGCAAAAACTAATTTTCCCTTTCGACTTTTTACCTGTGCCGGTGGTAGCGGTCGAGCCGCTGAAAAATCAATTACAGAACTACGCACTACAGTCATCTCATCCCGCTAAAAGCGTTCGATAACATCGTCACTGTCAAGTGTAGCATGAATTTCGCGTTACTAATTCAAGGGTTCATCACATAATGTCAGACCTCGTTTGCGTCTAACTTTTTTAAAATAACTGACCGCCGAGTACGTCGAATCAGTCGCACGATTCGTTCTTCGAGGAAGAAAAACCGTATAGATTTTGAAGCTCTACCGAATCGCAATCGAAACCACAATGTTCGCAAGAAGAATCCGGATCGAAGGCACGAGAAGCGACAAGACATGGCGACTATGGCGAGCGACGGACGTCGCGTCGCTGTGGTACCCTAACACCCTGCTGTTCATGTTCATCGGACTTTTCCCGTTCACGTGCAAGCCTCGAGAATTCGTCTACTCGAAAACGCGATTCGTCGTTTCAGTGATCACGCATCTGATCTACTTACTTTGTCTAATACTGTCGCTCTACCACATCAGCGTGTTCATGCACGACAACACGGTGGAGGTGATAGACATGAACTTCTTCTTCATGACCGAGGGATTCATGGTGCTGGCGATGTTCGCTCTGTCGTACCAGCGATTTATTTTGCTGGACAAACTGGTGAAACTCTCGCGGATGCTGTCCGAGCAAGATATCAACGACATGGCAAAGTTCGTGCACACGAAGGACGTGTTCATCCTCATTAGCATTCTGGTGCACGTATGGAACTGCGTCTCCGGATTCACCCTGGTCACCGTCTGCTCCATGACGATTTTGTACGTGATGGTGGTGTATTTCGCCATAGACATGGCGTACATCAACACCGTGTACGTCATTAGAGCCTGCTTCATCAAGATCAACGAGAATCTGAAGCAGCTGAACGCGCAGCATCGAATGTCGCAGGAAAGATCGTCTCCGCAACGGAGACGAAGCTTCCTGCTGCTGGCGAAGCTGAAACACTACGAACAGCTGTATCAGGACACCAGCGACGTTGTTGAATACCTCAATAAAACGTTTCTTCTGCGAATCATCAGCGCCGCGATCATCACGTTCACCGTGGTTACGTTCAATATGTACTTCGCCATTTTGTGGTACGGTGCTGGCATTTGGATGAATCAGCACAAACGGATCTGGTACGTACCGTATGTCGAAGTGGTGGTGTACTATTTATTGAAATTTGCCATGATGGTTATGGTCTGCGAGTCCGCCAAGAACCGGAATATGGAAATCGGCACTACGATTCATGAAATCCTCAGCAACTGCACCGACGAAACGATCAAGCGCGAGGTAATTAACTGGGAATCTCAGGGCGTTTGTCGAATTTGGGAGTCTGTGAAACGATAGATCGTCGGAGAAGATAAGTGAGCCCATAATTGAGAAAGTGGTCTCAGTCAAAATTTAAAAAATATGAGTTTCTATTTCACACCACGTTATTTTCAACTAAATTAATTCAATGTAATTTTTACGACATTGTCAAAAATGAATCGTTAGATAGTGGTTGTAATTTCAATATTATATGGAATTCATTTAGTGTTAATTATGAAAGTGGTCTAAGTCAAAATTCAAAAAATATGAGTTTATCAGCTATTCCACACCACGTTATCGCATAGAGTTTTGAAATTTGATAACGATAGTATTTGATATATGTATTTGATTTTGATGGTGTCTGGTGATCAGGGGGAGATTCGATGATTAATTAATTGACAGTTGCAATGTTCTAGTTGAGGTATTTCGCCTTGCATGTGTTGCATCGAGAAAACGTGTTCTCCGCGAAAGCAGTTACGATGAACGGGGAACTGTTGTCGCAGGTAAGACGAGTGAAAATAGAGAGAGAAAATGTATCAACCCCTTGGCATACTATTTTCTTTGTAACTAAAGTTATTGTAACATCTTCGTTGGTAAGAATGTTACAGGAGAGAAAAAACAATTTATATCTTGTATACTGCGATTATATACTTCGATGCTTAATTATTGATTACGGATGAACGATGGATGAACGACGGATGATTTTGTCTATAAAGAAAGGCATAATATTTGTTAGACTTTGTTTAAAATCTTTAACCGCGAGTTAAGGAACATTTCCGTCGCCTTTTGTTTGTCAATTTCCAAAGTATATAATATTTTATATAATAATATAATAATTATTTTATATAATAATATAATAA
>CM052088.1:7542569-7554481 GCA_028453745.1 Agapostemon virescens
CTTTGAAGTCGTGCCCCGGCCAAACTATTAGAGCTATCGACATGATTCAAACGCGAAAATCTTCCCCAAACCTTCCTCTTGAACACGTTAAGCGCCACGCCGAATTTCTGTGCCGTTTCGTTCAAGCCACGGTTAGCCGTCAGGCGGGCCTTGCCGGGCCGCTCGCCGATAGACGAATCAGAGTATAAACAGTCGGGTAACGTAACGCACGACGCGATAGCAGAACGAAAAATCTGTCGCCAGTCCGTAGGGACCGACGAGGCCTGAACGGAAAGTCCAGCGCCGGTCCCTAGGGACCGGCGTGGCGCTTAACGTGTTAACGAAAAGAAAAAATATGCGAGTCAAAATTCGCTCGTTACCGAGAACAGTATAATTCCGAGTTAATTGCTTAATTTCGTAGAGAACAGACAAAGATCGACACCGTCTTTTAAACTAGAATGACAATCTTTGATACGTGCTATCCGATAGGGCGTTTCAAGAGACACGTAACGTATACGTAACGACTACGTAACGTACACATAAGTGCAGAGTAGGTAAACAAATGTGGAACTTATCATAAAATCTACACGTGCTCCGTTGATAAATATTCGTGACGGAATAGTTAAGATTCTGGACGTGTCATGGTTACTAATCGTTTCATTGCTTAAAATTCCGAAAACTCTTGGAAACGATGACAGTTCACGTGTCCGATGAAACATGTCTACGAAGCGTACGAATGTGAATAGAAACTTGGCACTTGAACGTGTTGAGAGGAGTACAATTTACCATTTCAATAGCCGAAACAGTTCTCAGAAGATTGAATACGAAAAACACCATTACTTTTCAGAATGTATTAAACGCTTAACCGAGCTAATGTCCACAAATTCTGCACAATTTATAATATCCTTTAAATCTTTGAAGTATAACAGGCGTGCATGAGCTACCATAACTAAGTTCGAATAGGTGTCGTCTGGTTACCATTGTAAAACAATGTATATCTAACACTAGAACTACCAAACCAGTCATTTTAACTGGTCCCTAATTTTTTCTTTCGCAATTATTGAAATTATAAAAATATTTTCATCAGAAATTGTTGAATGTATTTCTTTAATCTCGTACATGTTACAATCAGAATTATATGGAATTTTTAATAGATGCAGTCTCGTTCTTATTACAAAACCATTTCGTAATATTTGTATAATATAATATTAAATAATTTTAATTTGTATAATATTTTTTGATCCCCCTAGAAATCTTGCAATCGCTGCCGTGCAATTTTATTTTCTAAAATTCCGTGCTTCAAAGGGTTAAAGCTTCAAGTATGCACTTCAGTCGCAGCTTGTTAAAGATCTTCCACTCCGTGAAGCAGTATCTCGTCTACAAAAATCTCCAATTAAATTCTCATCGAGAGGGTTTCAGTCGAGCAGCTCGGGAGGCATAGTTAGGTTCGTAAATCCCAAATCTCTCTAAATAAGTCGTTTGTAATCCAGTTACGAGGACGTTCCAGCTCGTGGACAAATTGGATGTCAATCGCGCGCGAAATATAGACAGACGCTTATCTTTTCGATTAGATTAGACTAGGTGAGTCTGCGAATCTCTTGCTGCCATCCGACAGTAGTTTTCATTTTGGGGAAACTGTGCGTTTCCTTTTGGGGTAAGATTACTTACAAGAGAACACATATTCCGATGCGAAAATCCGATTTTGATGAAACTTATAGGAGCTCATAAGCTGTATTGTTTAAACAAAAAACTTCTGTTAAAATTTTCTTGCGCGACTAAATTCCCATTGAAAAACACACAATTTATTTCTTTTCGTTACGTTGTTGTGTTTCTTGTTTTCCGTAAATTTAAACAATTATTTAAATTGGGCGAATTTCATTGGTACCCAAGAACAATTCGTCTAAAGACGATACGTCGGAGGTGGCAAGCGATTTCCTTCAACCCTTCCGGTTTATCTAATCGATGGTATCGTGGCCGTCGATGACGCAGCAGCGGTGTTGGACCATCCTGTCGTTTCACGACGGCCGCGCAAAATGTTTTAGAATGGCGCAACGTCTACTGGATCCGTAGATCCGATTACTATATGTGTATCATCGCCGGCGCTATAATAACGTATCGTAGCAGCGCTCGGACGCCACTTTCGTCATAATTAGTGGCTCGCGTGTCAGGGACGTCGGACGTGTTTTTAGCTTGCTGATTACAAGCATGCCGAACGCACGCACTCCTTTTTATTTTATAGCTCTGCCGCGTTCATTATAGCTGCCGGCTACGCACGAGATTGTTCATTAACGCGACGCAACGGCCTGCGAAACGATCATCGTTAAATTGCCACGACCGCGCGGGCCTTTCCCTCCTCCGGGTTCCCGGTAATTATTGCCGGCTTCGTTATCCCGACTAGAAACGAGAGACCATTGTTCCGGAATAGGCTCTGTTGGTTCGAGGATGGCTGATTAGCGGTCGCGGGTTTCATCATTCTTGCGATAGCCGCCGCTCCGAAAGTCCCGCGAGTCGTTCGTGGTCAGCGTCGAAACCTATAAGAAATCCAGACTGTCGGACACAGACAAATCTTTCGGCTGACGCCATTTAGCTTACCGATTTCAATAGTCCGGTAAGCACGTCATACAATATGATCCCCGTCGTAGCAAGCAGTTTCTCCAAAAAGCCATTTCTACCCCTTAGAATCTTCACGCTTTCACGTCCGGTGACACCAACGTGACGTCATTGGCAAGCCGGTCGTTATTTGCCGGTGACACCAATGTGGTGCCATTTTCATCCCGTTTATTATTTGAGGTGTTCTCAATGTGGTGCTATTGGAAAGTCATTTGAAAAGCCTTTTAGAGCGTTAGTATCATTTAACGTATCATTTAATAAAAAGCAGCTAAGTTTATTATGTTGTAATGGATTTTATATTTGTACATTTTAATGAATAATTTTGCAAAAAGTTTCTTTGCCGGTGACACCAATGTGGTGTCGTATCGGAAGCGTTAAAGGAAAGAGTCTATCTTCCGATAAACGTAATAACCATCGCGAAAGCTACTCGAGTAGCAGCGAAGGAGTAAACGCGTCGGTTGACGATCATTCTCGAGTCCCGTGCACATTTTTCGCAGCGAAAGGGTTAACCGTTTTCTAAAAAACATGTTTCCTGTCCTTCATCTCCTCCAAGGAAATACGGTCACGGTATCTATAGACGAACCCGAGCGCGCTAGTGTCAGCTTCGCGGACCAAAGAATCCGCTTCGCGTGGATTGAAAAGCCGCAGCCGGTGATGGCCAAAGGCACACGGACGTTCCTCGGCCTTCGTTTCCTCTTCTTTGCGAATGCAAAGGCCGCGAGTAATGTTCTCTTTACAGAGAACCGGTGCACGCTGGGACGCGTCTTCTATTCATCCATCGATCCCGTTAGTTACGCGTCGCGGCGCGACGGAGTTTTCCGCGTCGCGTGCCAAATATTTTCTCTCTCTCGGGTTGCGTCAGGTCGTCGTTTCGGAATCGTGGTTCGCCATAATCGAGCACGCCGAGCGGTGCACGGACGTTTACCTCGTTTCCGTCCCGGCTCCTCGCTCGAGCGAGATCGGCGTTTTCGTTCGACGCAACACGCTGATAGACAACGGTGGCAGAAAGATAGAAAGAGAGAGCGAGAGAGAGAAAGAGTGCGTCGACGTCGACGCCACGAAGACTGCGTCGCGAACGGACGCCATTCCTCGCGACGAAGCACACATGCAAGAAGCAGGTCGATGACATCCACCCACCTGCGACGCGAGAACTATACGCCTGGCTTGGCCTTGACACCCCGCGATCGGACGAATAGCCTGGCACGCGAATAGCCTCGCTACGCGCTTGCTAATTCCGATTCCCGAGCGTTTTTGCGCGATTCCGATACCACACCAAGGTGCACGCACTCGGAAACCAACCCGGTGATCATCGATCGATCATTATCCCATCGTGAACGCGGAAATACGCTACTACAATCCGGGACAAAAAGATAGAACACTCTAAAATTAATGGAATTTTTATTTATTTAACATTACAATCAAGGTTTCGTTTTTATATTTTCATACAGAATATATTTATAAACGTACACGAATGAAATTGAATTGAATTTCGCCAGTCTGTACAATTTCATTAGAAAAAGAAAGAACTTTTAAGGAAATATAGTGGAACAAAATGATAGCACATGTAAGTTAGAATTATGGACATTCCGGGACAAAAAGATAGCACACTTTCAAAATTAATGTAATTTTTATGTACTTAACATTCCAACATTTTCTTTTTATATATTCTTACAAAATATCTTTATAAACCCACACGAATGAAATTGAATTGAATTTTGCCAGTCTGTACAATTTTATTTAAAAAAGAAAGAACTTTTAAGGAAATATAGTGGGACAAAATGATAGCACGTTTAACTTAAAATTATGTATAACAATAAATCAACGAATGATATTTAATGCTCAATATCTTGTGACTCCTCTACATTTAAGAACAGCCATCATTCCCTTTGGCAAAGATTTATAGAGTTTTTTAATAGTTTCTTGCTTTAATTGCTCCCACTCATCTTGAATACATTTTTTAATTCGGCAATATTTCCAAATTGTCTGCCATTTCCATATACAACTCAGGAAAGATTTCCCCAACAATTTTTACTAATGTCAAGATCAGGTGACCTGGCTGGCCAATCCAAAACGCGAATTTTTTCTCGAGAAAAGTACTCTTTTACTACTTTTGCAGTGTATACTGCGACATTATCCTCCTGAAAAATAAACTTCTCTCCAGCAATTCTGGTAACGTACGCGTTTATTTGTTCCTTAATCATTTCCAAATTAATTTTGCTGTTCATTTTTCCTGTTATAAATTTGATTTCCATTTTACCATAGTACCCGATACCGCGTCAAATCGTCGCACCGCCACCTCCCATTTTCCAACGACTCAAAAACTGTTCCTCTTTTCGCGTATCGTGAAAATAGTAACTCAGACCATCAGGTCCATCTAAATTAACCCCTTGGCCTACGATTTATTTTCTGATAACAGTGACTAGATATTCTTTATCCTCCGCGAAACGACAAAATGAAAAGTCAAGTTTGTAGTTATCGCGTGCGTAGCTATTCTCCATCGATTGTACGCGATCAGAGATTAAATAGAATGTTATTTCGGTGTAAAGAAAATTGTTAAATTGAGTAGCTTTTAAGAAAGCGAGCGACGAGCGCGTGTTTTGTTTTGTGTGTTTCTCCGAAGTCGAGGAACTGGGCGAGAGCGTTTGTTTACATTTTTTTCGTACTGCAGGTGTCTCCGAGGAGACTTGTGTGCGTTTGTGTATGTGTGAGCGCGTAGCGGGCGAGGAGTCCGAGACGCGTTAGTTGGTTGTTAACCATAGGCCCGCGAAGTAACACGCGAGACAAATAAAGTGAAATATCCTTTTTCCTCTATACTTTTCATTTCGTAGTCCCTCATAACTCCAGTATTAGTGGTTCTATTTGAACAAAAATTAAGGGAACGCATGTTTAAAAGATTCTGTTCGAAATCTGGATCATGAGTCTGACTCGTTGTTGCAGGGCAAGGGATTAAACCTCTTTTCATCCGTAAATATTATTCTTCGCCGTTTCTTTCGCATACGGATATTCTTTTCCGCAAAGTGTAATCGATTCATCTTATGTCGCACAGTTAACCAAGGCTCTTTCTTCAATTTTCTTCGTGTTATGTATTTTCATTTTTGTAAAACGCGTCTCACATTCTTTATATCAGCGTCTATACCAACGCTTTGAGCAATTTGCCTTGCAGTCATTTTAGAATTTGATGCTGCTCGTAGTATTGCACGTCGTTCCTGGGCATTTAGACTTTGCGGACGTCCGGAATTCTTCTTTTTATCATAATATTCAAGAAATTCATTATTACTTTTCTATTCATAATTTTTTCTATTTTTGTCACTGAATATTGTTCTTCTTCAATTTTATTATAGCGTCAATTTCACACACTTTTTTTGCGATATTTAAATGATTGCTAAGACTAAATCTTTATAAACCTTCGTTGATTTTGGGCAAAGTTCGCGTCGGTTGTTAATTAGGCACCATTCGCAACGCTTTATACTTCGTAAGGGCAAAACGTTGGATAAAATTCGGTAGCAATCGAGCGTAATACATCGCTGAGATCATTATTCGCAATAGAACGACGAAGTTGCCTACGCAGCAGACGAATTTCGGACGAGACCCGCTGCGCCGCTTCGCAATAAAGCTTCTAATTATATGTACACGCCTGAAATTAGCGCCGCGAGGCGGGTTGGTCGAACTCAAGGATATTTTTCGCAAACGATCGGAAATATCTCTCGCGCCTTTCGTGTTTATAACGGTGACGCAACGGCAAACTGTAGGAGATGTTTTTCTAGCAACGGGCACACCAAGTCACTTTTTCTAAACATTTCATTTTCTCAAGCAGCAATTCGTATTGACGATGTCGAGCATAATGCTAACGAAATAACGAAGAGAAATATATAATACAATCGTATTAAACGTCACCGTCTTGTCTTCGAAACGTTCTAAGGTAAAGTCGTTTTAACTGCTCGAATAACTACACGATAATTGCTACAGTCTTATCCCCACCAGTGCAGGGGATACTCCTCAAGGCTTTACGTGCCACGTTCTGAACCCGAGGTGGTGGCACTTAACGCGACTTTATTGAATTTTGTAATCGATGTCTTTTTAATCGCTACTGTGCACTTGCGGTGCACGTTGCTCTAATCGAGGTTTAGATGACTCTTTTTATCGCTTTTCGTTGCTTTCTCTTTTTACTGATGTTGTTTCTCGATGTTGCTTCAGTGTGAATGTAGCTTAACTGTGTCAAAATGCAGAATGAATCCTCGATTATCCGAACCTTTGCTTAATTTTTCTTCCGTACGAATACGTTTGACAAGTAAACAATTCAATTTAAGATGATCTATGCGCAACACGATTTGTTGCTCGAATCAGGACACCGACGATGACCTAGTCCAGCACAGTAGCTAAGTAACTGTTTCCAACCCTCAGAGACTATGTCATAGGCTACATTTATCGAGAGTGTATCTAATTATCTGATTTATGGTCCAACAGGCGTCTCTTTTCGCGACGACCACTGCTGATACGGGTATTTTCACTTTACATTGTAGCATATACATAGAATACATAAATAGTATGGTTGAAATAAACAATATTATAATTGAATATTTTAATCTCTAGCTTAAAAATAGTTACTATAAGTTTTCTTAAATTGCAACTATTTCATTCACTGAAATTCTTGATTTTTAAGAGCGCACGTACGATATCAAGCAAAACGGACAATTAACTGTACAGAACAGTGTTTCAGACATTGCTGGCTAGTATTTTACTTATGCAGCATATATAATACATAGACAGTAAGATTACAGTAAACAATACCGTAATTAAATATTTCAATCTTTAGCTTAAGAACAGCTTCTATAACTTTTCTCAAATTGCAACTATTTCATTGACTGAAATTCTTGATTTTTGCGAGTGCGCGTACGTTTACAAGCAAAATGGACCATTTACTACATAGAACAGTGTTTTAGACATCGTTGGCTATTATTTTACTTATGCAGCATATATAATACATAGACAGTAAGATTACAGTACTTGGTTTTTGAGAGTGCACGTAGGTTGTCAAGCAAAATAGACTCTTTACTGTATAGAACAGTGTTTTAGACATTGCTGGTTATTATTTTACTTATGCAGCATATACATAAACAGTAATACTACAGTAAACAATACCATAATTAAATATTTTAATCTCTAGCTTAAAAACAGCTTCTAGTTTTCTCAAGTTGCAACTATTTCATTGACTGATCTACTTGATTTTTAAGATCGCGCGTACGATGTCAAACAAACCGAAGTATTTACTGTATGAAATATGGTTTTACCTAGCGCTGGCAAGTACTTTACCGGTGAGCGCTAGGTAGATATAATCGGCCCATCGGATAGCACGTGATGCCAGCATGAATATGAAACTTGTTTACAAGTCTGAGCGGCTCGATCGCCGCTGCAATTCCGTGGAATAAGTTGCAATTGTGCCGAGGACCTTGACTTCAATGCCGCGGACTCGCACCTTGATGCGTGCTCGTCGATCTTTCGCGCTGGTCGATAGCCATTCGAAACCAGTAAACAACCGGATTAACGAACCTCGGCTCGCAGATCGGGTCAGGAGACATCTAATTAGCTTTTAACCCTCTGCGCCGTGCAATGGATTCGATATCTTGCCCCTTTTCAATAATGCATCCCGCGGCGAGTCGGTTCGAAAACATTGAACGACCCTGCAGCGATTTACTTCGATTATTTTTATCATTGCCCGAACGTATCAGAATTCTTATTGGCAAATCAAGTATGCATCTTGCGCATAATGCGATGGATTCGGTAATTTTTTTATATTTTACAATGCAGAGGCTGCAAGTTGTTTCGAAAAGGTAAAGATGTGCATTTTGTCCAAGTTTAGATCCTCTTCTACATTGTTGCACGGTGCAAACGATTATTATTAGACTGTAAAATTTTTTACAAATTTTAATGTTTATTTTATGGATTTAATCACGTGCATTATGTAATACATTTAATATTTTGTTCATATTTGACAACGTAGTGGCAGCAAGTCGATTCAAAAAGGTAAAGCTGTGCATTTTGTCCAAGTTTAGATCGTCTTCTACATTTATGCAAGGTGCAAACGATTATTATTAGACTGTAAATTTGTTTGCAAATTTTAATGTTCATTTTATGGATTTAATCTCGTGCATTCTGCAGTGGATTTAATATTTTGTTTACACTTGACGACACAGAGGCAACAAGTTGTTTTAAACGGGTAAAGCTGTACATTTTGTGCCAGTTTAAATCCTCTTCCACATCGATGCGCGGTTGCAAATGATTATTATTAGACTGTGGACCTTTTTGGTGATTTTAATGCTCTTATTATGATTTCATTTCATGAATTATAGAATTAATTTAATATTTTGTTCATATTTGACTACACAGAAGCAACAAGTTGCTTTAAAAAGACAAGCTGCGTATTTTGTGCCAATTTAGATGCTGTTTTACATCGATGCGCGGTTGTAACTAATTATTATTAGACCGTGGACCTTTTTGGTAATTTTAATGCTCTTATTATGATTTCATTTCATGAATTATAGAATTAATTTAATATTTTGTTCATATTTGATGACACAGAAGCAACAAGTTGCTTTAAAAAGGTAAAACTGCGTATTTTGTGCCAGTTTAGATCCTCTTCCACATTGATCCACGCTGCAAATAATTATTACTAGACCATAGATGTTCTTACAAATTTTAATATTCATTTTAGGATTTAATCTCGTGTATTGTGCAGTGAATTTAATATCACGTTCATATTTGACGATAAATTGACAGTAACGATTCACTTGATTTGACGAAACTAAACAGAGGATTTTCAGCCGATTTAGATTTTGTCTACAGCAATACACAATGTAAGTAGTTATCACTAGACTCTGACAATACCGCACACAATTAAACCTCTACAATAAAAAAGCTACTTTCAACGATACATCACAGCATTAAAACATCAAAGTATTAAAACGTATTGGAATTCCTCGTCCGTCTAAACTGTGTTTGCTTTTTCCAAAAACATTTTTCAAGGCGACGATCTCTCTTTGTGTAAGAATGTTTGCGAAGTAGGGTACATCGAATTAGACCCTCGGTCGCGCGAAAAAGGAATATTTTCGCGTTCGAATGTTAATTAGTGGTAATTAATCGGATAAAACGGTTGGCTACGGAGATCGACTACGGAGAAATCTCGTTAACGAACCGAACCGCCTTTTCGCTTTCGACTGTTCGGCTTGTCCGCGAACACGCGGGGTATGGGAGCCGAATTTCTGTTCGGTTCTCAAGGATATCTTCGCGACGATCCTCGGATGTTTGAATTACGTGCGGTTTTTACGTGGCGGCCGATTCCTTGCATTCCACGGGAGTTATTAAGCGGAATGCGTCGACACATTTAGACACGGCCTTTTGTTCGAGCGTCGCACGGGTTCGTCAAAAACACGCGGCCGATATTCCGCGCACGATAAAATCTATTCGGAACTGGATTTTTCTAGCTCCGTAATTGCATGGTAAACTCGAGCAGTTTATACCGATGAATATTCCGAGCGAGCCGCGCGGAACGTCAACGTGAAAGAAATTATCTGGATGCGCGAAAGGATAATCGATAGCTTTTGACAGCGTCGTTCACCTTTTTTCGCGGGAACGAGTCGACACACCGTTTCTGACAGCTCGCGATACGCGACTATCGGCCAAAAAGAGGGCATCGCGTCGAAAATTTTAATTACGTGTTTTACCAGACGAACATGATGCATTATTAATGGCAGCCTGTAGTAATTACTGTTTTTCTTTGGCTGCGGGACTTCCCGGAAAAGGGGGCTACGCTTTTCCAACGTTTATCACTCGATCGCCCTCATTTATTTTTACAGTTCTCCGTCATTTGCATTTTCAGCTGTAAACAACTTTCATAGCAATTTTATAACTTCTATTTCTTCAAAGGCAACTTTATAATTTTAATTTCTACAAAGGCAATTTTATAACTTTGATAATTGCAAAATAGAAATTCTGAAAATGGCTATTTGACCCAGTGTGATAGATTTAGCATTAACTATCTTTTGATAGTAGTTCAGGCTTTAAGGCAGGTTCTGCTAGGTAGTCCTCTGTTAGACCCAGGAAAAAGCACACCCTTCTACTAGGACAATTATATAATTTTAATTTCTACAAAGGCAATATTATAACTTTGATAATTTCAAAATAGAAATTGTGAAAAGGGTTATTTGACCCAGTGTGGCAGGTTCAGCGTTAACTATCTTTCGATAGCCTAGCGTTTAAGACAGCTTCTGCAAGGTAGTCCTCTGTTAGGCTCAGGAAAAAACGCACCCTTCTACGAAGGCAATTTTACAACTTGAATAATTGCAGCATAGAAATTCTGAAAAGAGTCGTTCGACTCGCTGTGGTAGATTTCGCGTTGAACGGTATAAATTATTCGATCGTCCAAGCACCTCAACAGCTTGTCATTTTTTAAATCGAAATTATACACGTGCTGCAACACGTGTTACGTCAATGGGTCATCGGATACGATAAAATCGCCCACAAAAACCGCTGTAAAAACCGATATTGAGATCAGTGTCGACTGTACCTCGTCCATTAAACTATATTAATATTCAACAGTCGAAACAAAACACGCACTCGTTTCGCGCACGAGTGTCGTTAACGGTATATAGTTCGCGATACGATCGAGGTGATATCTGCAGACATCGAAGACATTTTCGATCGATCGTAAAAAAATGTGACGCACCGTAAATCACGTTCGCGAACACCTATCGAGCCCAGGTGTGCGTCACGATCGAGAAAAAAGAAATGGTCGCGTGCAAAAGGGTTAATCGGCAGTGTCACAATAGCATTATTATTCGCAGCGGATATTTACGATTCGCGAGAGAAACAAGATAAGGTGACGTTGCGTGCGCAAAACACCGTTCCAATCTCATCACCGTTTCGCGTTATCTGCCGCGTGGGTGGCCCAGATCGATACGCAGCCAGCAAGAGCATTAACGCGTCAGTATAATTCGCAGGTGTTTCCCTTTTCGAACAGTATGTCTACTGATAAAAAGCGGCTGGTCAGGGTTCGGTAGGGCTCTGTCAAACTTGACAGCTTTGAAATTGTTTGCAGAAACGAGGTCGTAGGGAGGTTTCGCTGAAAAATTCCATAAATGGTATCTCGCTGCTCTGTCTAACTCAAACAACCCGTGAAGCTAAGCTTGATACGTGCCTGAGGTGATTTATCACTCGCGTTTTGTATGTATACAGGGTGTACTGGAAGGCTTAGGTTCATTGTAACATAAAATTCATATACAAGATTTTAAATGGACCCAGCTGGAGTTGTAATTTTATCGATGTCGACC
>CM052088.1:7554581-7567524 GCA_028453745.1 Agapostemon virescens
GACCAAGCCACAATTCCAATTTAATCGATGTCGACCTTAAAGAATTAGCTGCAAGGATGCCCAACATAAAATTTATACACAAGCTTTTGAAGGGACCTAACCACAGTTATAATTTCATCGATTTCGACCGTAAAGAATTACTTTCAAAAATGGCCGACACAAGAATAATACATGAGCTTTGGGACAGACCAAGCCACAGTTACAATTTAATCGTTGTCGACTTCAAAAAATTAGGTTCAAATATGCCCAACATGAAATTCAGATGCAAGATTGTGAATGGACCAAGCTACAGTTATAATTCATCAATGTCGCCCTTAAAGAATTAGGTTCAAAAGTACCTGACAAAAATTAATATACAAGATTTGGGACAGATCAACCCACAATTCCAATTTAATCGATGTCGACCATAAGGAATTACGTTCAAAGATGCCCAACATAAAATTCATGACAAGTTTGTAAATGAACCAAGCCACAATGCGCAATAAGTCGTCAACACCAGCCGGAAAGAGTTTGCAAGTAATTTTCCAAGATCTCAGCCATAGTTAAAAAGATCTCCAAAGCCTCACAATACCACGGCTATCGCAGCATCTCGAATAATATTTTGTCGATGACAGTGAATAGATTTCTGCGTTACGTCTGGACCAATTAAATTTTATTTATAGAAAAGAGGAAGAGAAAAAAAACTCGTTCCTGAATGCAGCTTTAATTACACGATTCGTTAGTGTGCAGCATCCATACTCGATGACCGTCTTGATAGAATGACGGTTTTTTCTTACAACAGTCTCGATTATGTTCAATTAATTTGTGGCGCTTCGAACGTATCCTCCAGGCGACTGAATGACTCACGAGCGACTCCCGTGTTTGTTAGCTTGTTACTCTTAACTTGTTAACCTGTTAACACTGACACGTCGTTGGTTGTTAAACTTATTCGCTAGACCTGTGCTCGTTCTTTGCCGAAATGTTGCAAAAATTGCGTCAAGAGCTCGTGACGAAATAGTTCGCGCGCGTCATTCGTACAATCGGACGCAGCAGGATTCGCGCGAACTATGTGGAAACGGATGACTATGACGCGCTGCTGCTCGTCGAACGATTACGTTGATTCATGCAACAAGGTAATTCAGTTGTTTTCTGGCTTCCGACGTTTTGGCGCGATCATTAAAACTTTCGTGGCCGACCTCGTTGATAGCGTCATTCGTGGCGTTGCCGAGTTCTTCAATGGCGGTCACGCTACCTGCCGTTTGAATGCCACCGGGAAAACTTCAACCCTTTGCATTTGCTACCATGTTCGTGACCGACAGTTATCCGCGCTGATTTGTGGTCGATATTTTATGACGGTGGCAGAAATCCAAGTTCGCGAAATAATGTTCACCGTAACGATTTAACTCTTTCCGAACGCGACAGTGTGCAGCTAGAAACTGTTATATAATGTAGTATAATTTTGGAATGAAGGTATTGCAACGATGTTTGATTTATACGAATTTGTGGACGCCGAGGAACGTATATTTGTAAAAGAAAATATTTATTTGTTATAATTTTCTACGGTATGAGAAATATCGAAGTTTTGTAGTAATAGAAAATTGATAAATTT
The DNA here is from genome assembly GCA_028453745.1 of Agapostemon virescens. NCBI lineage: Eukaryota > Metazoa > Arthropoda > Insecta > Hymenoptera > Halictidae > Agapostemon > Agapostemon virescens. The sequence continues at coordinate 7,556,170 of CM052088.1, forward strand.
TTATTTGTAATTGTAAATTATGAAATCAAGAAATAATTGTTACAGAGAATATCAGTATACTCTCGGAGGGGACAACGGGGTGTAAAGGGTTAAAAATGTTGAGAATTAAAAGTCACCAGTGAATATTTACATTTTGTTAAAATTGATAAAGATCAGCTTTTTCGTTTGGAATTTTCAGATTTCGTTTAGAATAGTTTATGAAATGCTTTATGTAATAATAATTCCTTTAATAGTGAACCTAACGAGTCTATAAAGTAGAAGATATATTTGTTGCTTTTTGAAAATAATAGGATTTGAAGAATCATAAGAATGTGTATTAAATTATATCTTTATGTATCTTTATAATCGAAATAGTTTTCTACTTATAATTTGAATGATTGTGAAATAAGAAATTTTAAAGAGATTTTGGTATCGATAGTGGAAGGTTGAGCGTTAAACAATCGTGTTTAAAGTTCATTGTACGTGATTGGTATTTTTCTACATTTTTCCAAGGGAACAGGATCATCGGTCGGCCAATGACACAAACAAAACGTTTCTTTAACGTTGCAAGACAATTACTCATTTGCACTGCTATGTTTAACTTTGTTTTGCCAGGAACTATCTATGCAAATATAGTTGTAAAAAGCTGAATAATTAGTAAAAACGTCTTGCATATTAAAGCAAGTTTTTGTCCTTGTTAATAATATATCTACACCGGCCGTTATTCCCGACCAACTGGAAGAAGTAAACAAACCAAAAAATATAGTTAATTATTTATACGTATATGTCTATTGGGAATGTTGGAAAAAAATGTCGGAACAATAGTTGTTATTCCACGAGTTACCAGACAATTTACTACCGAAGGAAGAAAAATTATTATAATCAATGAATATTAAAATCGTAAAACTACTTCATAGGAATCGATTCAACAAACTTTTTTACTTGATCACATATTCTTATAAAAATCACTCAAAATCTAAATAACTTTATTCTACAATTTTTAAAGTCATAAAATTATTTCATAACAATTGATGCAACAAATTTCCTTGCTCGGTCACACATTCTAATAAAAATCACTCAAAGTCTAAACAACTTTATTTTACAACTATTAAAATCGTAAGATTACTTCATAAAAATTGATTCAATAAATTTTCTAACTCAATCACATATTTTAATAAAAATCACTCAAAATCTAAATAACTTTATTCTACAATTATTAAAGTCATAAAATTACTTAATAACAATTGGTGCAACAAATTTCCTTACTCGATCACACATTCTAATAAAAATCACTCAGAGCCTAACCACCTTAATTTTGCAACTATTAAACCTCTAAAATTACTTCACAAGAATCGGATTCAACCTAATTGAATCACACATGCTTCTAAAAATCGTACAAAATGTAAACAAATTAAATCTAATAATTTCCACGAGACGATATGCACTAGTTTATTTTGCTGCATTGCAGATTTAGTATTAAGCTATAGTAGTCACGGAAGTGAAACGTTTTGGCATGATTTCTAGCCACTTCGTGGCGAAATGCAACTTAGTAGCCAAGGGTGGGACGACCAGACTGTCTGTCGCGGTGCTAGTCGTTGACAGTGTCAACCGGTCACTGAGCCCGCCGACGTTCCCGTTCGATTCTCATATTTTGTTAACCGGTATTGTCGAATTTCTTTTTTTATTCCGGTCTTCGACAAATATCTCTGCTTCTCGCACGTTTTACCCTCGGGCTCCATTATCGTCCGAGAGACCGGCTTGTCGTGGATCGATTTATCGTTGTTAACCTTGGACACTCGCGGCGTCACGTTTTCGTCGAGGATTTGAAGCACCGTTGCTACCACCGTGGCAAGAATTTCGAGATTATTGACAATGTCTCGTCTCGTTTGGTCGAAAACTGACTGAACAAACTTGGATAGCGCCTGCGTCGTCTCTGCTTCTTCTCTGCTTCGTTCTCTCCCTCTTTCTGTCTTCCTCTTCCTCTCTTCACGCTCCTCTCTCTCTCTCTCTCTCTCTCTCTCTCTCTCTCTCTCTGGGTTGAGTCGATTGACGCAAACCGCTGGGAGCGATCGAAGCAGCTCCGCGAATGCCGGGCCCTCGTAAAACCAAATTTGAAAATTTAACGTTGCTTGCGCTCTCGGCACTGGTGTGCTGATATTTTTTTTAAACGCGGAGCAATTTGCAACAATAACCCTTTGCACTCGAATGGTGACTCTGAGGCACCACTGGAACAGTCGCAGCATTGTTTGAAACAATTTTTACATCACTATGTTTGCATTTAGTAAATCGGTAAAAATTCAAGCGTTGTACTTACGAATTGCTATAATTAACTGTATATGAGCGAAAAGAAAGGAACCATTTGTAATATAATTATTTTTCTTTAAAAAGTGTCACGGTTTTGGAATTAAAATTGTTTCGAGTAGAGTTAATTACTTATTATATATGATTTATATAATATTGTAAAATATTCACACTATTTTAATAGATTTGCAACAGAATAATACAAATGGGGTAAGCAAGTTTTCCGTTTATGCACAGTTGTATTTTTTCTATTTAAAATTGAATAAATTTGACATGAAAGCTACGAAAAATAGTTAAAAGAAATGTTTGGTTTTTATTGATTGAGCTGTTGCATTCCCACTGTCCATTTTGAAAGGGAAAGGGGTGATGATACTTACTCTGGTTTCCCTTCGAAACACGCATAAATCTTTCGCCTTTTACTAAAGATGTCCGTGGAGGGGAACAATTGATGAGTCTGTAAAATAACTTTTGTATAGTTGTATTTTTTCTATTTAAAGTTGAATAAAATGTGACACGAAAGCTAGGCAAAATAGTTGAAATAAATGTTTGGTTTTGAAGGTGCAAAAGCTCCCAGTTCGAAGAGTCAATATTTACAGTAGACTTTTATTATTTGGGCTCTGGCATTGCCACAGTCCATTTTTAAAGGTAAAGGGTTGATAATACTTGTTTTCTATGAATTACAATTGAAAGCAGCAAATACAGATAGAGGAAAATAATTGGATCGATGATTTTATACATTTGTGACAGAAAGGAAATGTTATTCTTGAGTTATCAAAATAATTCAACCAGGAAATACATTTTGCCTTGACTTGAACAACTTGCAACTTGCACAATTTTTATTTTATACGAAGTTCCGCAGCCTGTTATTGATCAAAGTTGGTTAGAAAATGATGTAAGTTGCAGGGAAGTAGGGCGTGATAACTGAGAGTGCAACAAGTGAACTTCGGTTGTTTGGATGCTGCGGGATGAGTAACACGATGTCGGTGGATTGAAAAATTATGTTAGTCATGAAGAGATAGGAGACCATGGTTGAACGTACAACAGTTGAACTTTGGTTGTTAGGAGGTCACGAATGAGTAACAGAGTGAAAGTTGGAAAACCATCTCAGTCGTGAAGAACTAGAGGATCTACAATGTTGTAGAACACCTGAACTTTTATAGGTTATGCTTACTCTGCGAATTTTATGCATTTATAACAAAACTGAGTAAACTAAACGCATAACATTTATACTATATAATTGTACTGATGTATAATTTCCAGTTTGAGACAATAAATTTTTATATTGCATACAAATTTGCAGTAGGTTTGCTATGGGCGAGTAGCATGATAAAAATTGATTAGAAAATAAGGATTCTTGCTCAGGAGTAATCAGAAGATGATGATCAAGGGTGCTGCACCCGAATTTTAATAGTTATGATTACTCTGCGAATTTTATGCATTTACAACAAAATTGAGTAAACTTAATCCCAACTACTCACAATTATAAAAGAAATTATAAATATAATTTATTAGAAACTATAAACCACACAATATAATTGTACTGCTGTATTATTTCCAGTTTGAGGCAATAATTCAGAAAGAAATGATCGTGCACTTTCATAAAAGCCTAAAATAGTAAAAATTACTTTATAAAAATAATTAATAAATGTTCATGAATTGTTTCATTAAAATTATTGTTTCTAATAAAACTCCTAGTTCTTTTCGATTGCTTTAAGTCATTTATAGGACAAACTTTAAAAGCAACATTTTCGTATAAAATTCACACAAAATTTCATATTCCTAATAAGTTTACATTAATCAAGACTAATAATGTTCTAAATTAAAATGTTGCATAATATAAAAATATTTTTTAATTTATCCAAATGCAATTCATTAAATATCTCGAAACAAGAAATATATGACTTAGACCGCTTTCATAATTATACCTTAGAATAAGTATTGTATGAAGTTCTAATAGATGCACTCTCGTTATTATTACAAAGTATGATATTATTTATTATTAAAAATTAAAAATTGATAATTATTAAATTTTAATAATTAAAAATTATATTTTTATTATTATATATCGTTAGATTTATTGTTGGGTAGTTCTAGTGTTAATCACGAGCAAGTGGGGAAACGATGATCGACGGTACCGCGGATGAACTATAATTTGGATTGCATGAATGAGAAATACGCGATAAACGTATAGTAAAATCAAGAAGCTGTTAATCGCGTCGAGTTAAGGGAGGGTGACTGACAGTCCGTACGTTTCGATTACAATGACAGTTGCTTGTGAAACGATCATCCTCGCGAAGAGGCGTGTTCCATAGCTGCGCCGGCGGCTAAAGGCTGTTAAAAGCGGATCAGGGGTGGGTGGACAAACGAGGATCAGAGGATCTTACCGAAGACAGATTTCTTCATTGAGAAATCGTCCGGGCTATTTTCAGACTGGACGACTGTTTATCGTTATCGATTAGTGTACACACCGCTGCCGAGGCAAACAAGTGTCATCGTGACGTCAATCCGCGGAGTGACAACAGGCAGTTTCGTGCGTACTTTTATCAACGCGATTGAAGGTAGTACGACGTGTACACACGTACGCGCACACACATGCAGGATACGTAGTAGCACCGTTGCAGCCTTTCGGTGGAAAACTACGTCACCTGACGCGATGCATTTTAACGGTCCGCAGGACTACAGCATTATGTAGTTAATGCATTGTTGCCCGACCGAGGTGAACCACGTCCGGTTCGATGACTCCGCTCCTGGATCGATCGTAAGTAGACGTTCGTCGATCCTGGATCATTTCATCGCTTCGCTTTTCTTTCTTTCTTTTCTTTTCCACTAACCGCGGCAGAAAGCGTTCGATTAAGATCGCGAACGCGAATTGCTGAGAAAAAATTGAACGTTTGTTAGAAATGCAAAATAACATTTGTATACGCGGTGATCCATTAATTAACCCTTTGCACTTCATGCAAGTTTAATTCCACAGTCGACACATTTTTCGAGTTCTGTAGGATTCATTTCCTTTCGCGCGTATCAAGTTTATTATTATTGCTTATATACGAATGATTTAAATTTTTACCGATTTTTTAGATGCAAACACAGTGAAACATAGTGATTTAACCCTTAGCATTCCAATGGCGCCTCTGAGGCGCCACTAAAAATTCTCTTATGATTATTTGAAACAGCTTTTACATTCTTGCGCTCACCGACAGAGCGACTAGACCCTTCATTCTTTCCTTCCCCCTTTTCTTTTTCTCTCCAGTCCATTTTCAGTCGCCGTCAAAATTCTTTGAAATATTCAAAGGCGAATTGATATTTCCATCGTATATTGTGTTTTATCATTGCATGCGACTTTATCGCAAGCTTAAACATTTTACACAACATGTATATGCATAGTTCGAGTGACAGCGGCTTGCCATGCTCGATCATCCGGTGTTTGCGATCGGACACGTTTTCATTTCTCTTCGATCTTATCGACGACGGCTCGAGAAGTGCGCGCGCGTGCTGCATTAATATCGAAATGGTAATTAAGTGTTGACGATCGAAAGCCGGTCAATCGATGCGCAACAGTGTCGAAGTTCATCGCGATCGATAATTTCGCTCGGTTGTTACGTATTAGCGATGCATATATTCGTACGTCGATATTGGCTCTCCGATTGGACGAATCACCGTCCACGCCGTCACGCGAGTTTCGATTAGGGCAATCGGAGCGGAGAATTTTAGAAATCGGCTAGATTGCGCTTTCGTGAATGAAAATCGATGCTCGGGGTCACTGGTCGTTTCTTGACTCGGGGGGCTTGGTTTCGTGTTAACGAACAACCGTTTTTCATTTTCTTTCGCGATAACGATATCGCTTTCGAATTATTTTCGTAAACTTTGTAACCCTTCGGCTCGGAAATGTTTGATCTGCTTTTGTAATCGGAGCTTCTTCCAGTGTTTGCAAAAGATAAATGGATAAATGGATAAAGCGTTACTGCGTTAGAGAATAGTCAATTCTTGGATGTTTCCTTCGGGTGCAGATTGTTTTCGGTTTTATAGAATAACATGAAAACGCTCAGATTTTCGAGAAGCCAGCACCGAATGTAGCGAACGTCGACTTTCGTAAAGCTTCACTCCGAAAACGATTGACTTTCATTTTAAAAGTGGCATTAGCCAATTAGAATATGTGTCGTTATAATATCTGAGAAGCTAGCTGTTATTAATCCTTAGCACTTCAAGCAATTTTAATTCCAAAATCGAAACATATCTTCGATCTAAAACAGTTCCATTGTACATGGTTTATTTCCTTTCGTTAATATAAAGTTTATTAATATTATTCATAAGTGTAATATTCCAATTTTTAGTGACTTCGTAAATGCAAACATAGCGATGTATAAACTATTTTAAATAACGATAAGGAAATGTTTAGTGTCGTCTCAGAGGCGCCATTGGAGCGCTAAGGGTTAAACTGCGATAATGCTAACTTTCTTTTATTTCTATATTTTTCCTGAGTCTTTCATTTATAATTTTAAGGTTTTAAGGAAGTTTTCGAATTTTAAGGTTTTTATTTCAATTTCAATCGAAAAACAAAGCTTAACTTGAATTCCATAAAAAACACGTGGTTTCTAATTCTGTTGAAATATTCCCAAACCTCTACACTGAATTTGTAAATACTGCACTTTCTTTTATGTATAAAAATTGTTGGCTTGTTTTTATACTAACTTTATGACGTTATATACATATATATTTTTTGGAGAAACCAACGAGTTCTTTCATATTTGAGTTTCTAAATTTCTAAGCGAAACGGAGCCTGAATGTTCAACAGATCCGCGGCTCCAAGCATTTGTGAGAAGTAGAATTGGTTCTTACTATTAAGTTCTTACTGTTAAGGCTTTCGGGTGTCAGCTGCGTCCTTCTGGAATAATTTTCTCCACGTTTTGCAGAACGAAGCTAACTGCAATGATTGACAAAATTAATTGAGAAACTTTATAAAATCAAGTTTCAGTGACCCATGAAGACTTCTTACGATTGAGGCTTTCATGTGTAAGCCGCATCTTTCTGGGATAATTTTCTCCACATTTTGCAAGCTGAAACTAACTGCAATGATTGACAAAATTAATTGAGAAACTTTATAAAATCAAGTTTCAGTTACCCATTAAGATTTCTTACGATTGAGGCCTTCATGAATAAGCCGCGTTCTTCTGGAATCATTTTCTCCACGTTTTGTAGAACGAAGCTAACTGCAATGATTGACAAAATTAATTGAAAAGCTTCATAAAATCAAATTTCAGTTACTCATAAAGTTTTCTTACGGTTGAGGCTTTCGTGTGTAAGCCGCGTCCTTCTGGAATAATTTTCTCCACGTTTTGCAAGCTGAAGCTAGCTGCAATGATTAACAAAATTAATTGAAAAGCTTCATAAAATCAAGTTTCAGTTACACACGAAGATTTCTTACCATTGAGGCTTTCATGTGCAAGCCGCGTCCTTCTGGAATAATTTTCTCCACGTTTTGCAAGCTGAAACTAGCTGCAATGCTTGACAAAATTGATTGAAAAGCTTCATAAAATCAAGTTCTTGCAGTTGAACCTTTCCTGCGTGGACCACGTTTTTCCGGATTCATTTTCACAAAGTTTTATGAAGATTATAAAAAGAACAACATCGTGAAACAGTGATCCCTTCTTTCCTTTAAAAAAAATCAGATCTTTATTAGTATATCGGTTTCCGTGAAACAATGTCTTAAAGAAAACTTCGAAGTTAATTTCCTCGTAATGGCATTTTGGCGTGCGTGCCCTTTTCTATCCAATGCCTGAATTCCAAATCGAGCACGATCTTCCGTAGTTACCTAACAGTCGGCTGTTTCGCGAGGCGACGTATTACACGGCGGTCTAACAATAGCCGGATCCTTCGATAAAAAGAGTCGGACGCGAACGATAGAGGACACGCGATGCGGAAAAGGGGTTGTAGCGTAACGCGTGCACCATAAAAGACACCCCGTGATCCGGAAAAACTGTCCGACCACCCGCTAGAATATTTATTGGTCGTCCCATTGGCGTGCAACCCCCGCGGTGACGCAAACCTCTTCGGAACGGTTGACCGGCTCGTAATTGGATTAACGATTAAATTGAAACGCGCCCGCTACTGTGGTACTGATTGCCATTATCGTGTCATTGTGTCCGTGAGGATATCGGGCTCGGTCAACAGCGTGGAACCGACCAATCTAAACGTTTTTAGACGCGAAACCGAACTATGAAAACAGGAAAAAGAGGGAGATCGTCTCCCTCGTCGATCGGAAGCAGCTTCGCGAACGATTCCGAAATCGTTCTCGCCGATATATCGCAGATTATCGTTGGCAAATAAGTTCAAGTACGACAAACGGTGTATTTCCGGGGGAAAACATTTGATAACGCTGTTGTGCGGCGCGCGTTCGTATCCCACCATGCCCCACTGCCATAATCGTGAGTTCGATTGAATCGATGCTCGATTATGCTTCGAGCAAACAGTTATGGATTACTCTGTCTCGCGAATTTTTAAGCGAATCGCTAACCGCAAGCTGTCGAATCGAATCGATGTTTAGTCGACGTCGGGAATTGTTGGAATTTTGAAAATCTTGAAAATTAAGCGATGGGAACGAGTTACTTTAGAGTCATGAATCACTTGAAACTTTATTCACTGAAAGGTTATTCACAGGCTTTCCAAAGAATAATTTCTCACCAGGAGGAAGCTTAAAAATTTGGTTTTTATATTGTGATATCGAACAAAATTATTAATATTATTAACCTTTACATTTTTTTTTTTTAAATTTGTGTTCTAACTACGAGTAATAGTAATTAGTTTCATATTTACGATAAAACTTTGTTTCGATTTTGGAATGGAATTGTTACTAAATATTATGTTTTCGAATATCTTGGAAAATCTAGGAAATCTTGAACGTCTTGGAAGTTTAATTGCGCCATGTTTTACTAGAAAAAAACATATTTTTCTATGTAACAAAAAAAGATCAGCGACTGTTATTGACTCAGCAGATGTCAGTTGGTACAGCGGCCTTCGCGCTGTTATTCATCCCAATGCGGATGTGACATAACTTTCTCAGGTTTTCAAGATTTTTAACAGCTCTACGCTAGGAATTATGTTGTAAACAATTCGAATTTGTTGTTATGATTCGAAGGGTTTCAGATTCTATTATCATGTGCAACAGCTGTAATTTATTGGAGTTAACTTGATTAATTTGTAATTCGAATGGCTCGTCAAAACAAAACTTTGGTTGTAATGTTAAATAAATAAAAATGACGTTAATTTTAATGTGTGCTACTTTTTTGTCCCGGAGTGTACATGCCGTGCATATCTGTTTGTTTAAAGGGCACGTAATCGAGCATGTAGGCACGGTTTCTTTTTGTTATCGGTCAGCTGGAAGGCCAGTCTATGTTTGCGGGTCAACGGAGTACGGATGACTAATTGATTCGCTCAATAAACATTTCGGAATTTCGTTAGGGAATCGTAAACTTCAACTGTGATTTATCGTTCCTCGACAGTTCTTCAGACTGCGTATTCTCGGTAATCTCGTAAGGGCGACCGAAGATGCTTCCCAGAATTCTTTGTACACAAACTGGATCGTCGATGACGTCGGAAGTTTCACCATTTTCTCGGAGCTGAGTTTTCCTCTGACCAATATACGCAATCGTTTCTTTATTTTGATCATTCTCCACTTGGCTGATTCGATAGCAACTTTTCGCTGTAACCTTTTAGATATCCTTTCTGTAGACCTTGAATTATGATATTTCTTTTTCATTGATTTTATTCAATTTGACGTCAACATTTTAGGTCCTCTGTTTTTTTAAGATTCTGCAATATTAACTGTTTAGATATCGCCATTTTTGTTGATTGTCAAAAGTCCATTTGTCACACTTTCCTCGGTGCAAAAAATAATTTTTCTTCGATTCGAATTTATTTAATATTAATTTTCTATGTATCGTCACTCTCTGTGATTTTTAAAGTGCATTTTCTCTGTCTCGTGCTCCTTAGTGACAAAATTAATATTTATTTCCGGAGAAATAATTCCATCTCTCATTTTGAGGTTGCATTTTTATGTAAAATTTAATTTTTTCTAATTCGACTAAAATCAATTTCAATATATTAGGTAGTCCCATTTTCCATGATTCTCGAAAAGTACATTTTTACCGCTTTGTGCTTCTCTATGAAGAAATGAATATTAATATTCGAAGAAATAATTCTTCCTATTATGTTGGGGTTGCATTTCTATATAAAATTAAATTTTCTCCAAGTCCACCTTAATTTTAATACCGTAGGTAGTCCCTTCCCTCCTAATTCTCCAAGTAAATTTTAACTGTGTCGAATAATGAATAATTAATTCTGTATATACGTTACTGTCAAAGAAGAACGATTGAAAAGTAGTTGGAAAATTGCACGACGCGATTGGGGAACATCGGCGGTTGTTTCCGGGTAAAAGTTCTGCGAGGCTCGCGCGCGTGTTTGCAACTTTTTGTTTCACGTTTCTTGGTTCAATTAACTCCCGGCATATCGCCGCCACGGGTCGCATGCTAATCTTAATGAACGCATTTATCTATTCGGTCACACACGCGCGCGCGTGTCTTCGCGCGGCCAGTGGCGTCGGAATGTTTTCCTCTTCCACACGTATATCTGTTTTCGCCCGGGAATTAGAAATAGAAATACCGACCTCGAACGACAGGACTCGGCTACGCCTCTCTTCTCGCTTTTTTATTCACAGCTGATTCACAATCGAACGTTATTCCCAGCGTTGTCGCTGCTTAACCCCCTGTCGTGTCATTTAGCTCGTCGAAATTCGGGTCCAAGCGGTCGAAGACGACGCTAAACGAGCCAGCAAGACGCTCGAAGACAGTCGCGATACGAACTAAAATGCGGATACCTGGTAGCCATAGGATTATTTATAACTTTTAATACTATGACTATGCCATAACTCTTAACACGTTTATTTGACTGTCAACGGAAAGAATGCAATCACATAGGCAAACGACTCACTTATCCCTTTTGTATTCAAACTTTACCTTTGTACTCAACTTCAACTTTGCATTCAACTGTCAACTCTGTATTCAACTTTATCTTTCTATTTGT
>CM052088.1:7591438-7607107 GCA_028453745.1 Agapostemon virescens
TAAATATTCACATGATTTTAATTTTCACATTCTCTGAAATAAATCTATGATACACTGCTTCCACAAATTCGCAATCATGTAAATTCTGCAAACTCTGTAAATATTCCCATAATTTTAATTTTCACATTCCCTGAAATAAATCTATGCTACACAGCTTCCACAAATTCGCAATCATATAACAATTCTACAAACTCTGTAAATACATCGCATAATTCATCAGCGAAGTCAGCTGTCTCCGGGGACTCATTCTAAGAAACATTCGGTCGTCCGAAAGTGTTCCAGTAATGTTGAACAATTTATTTCTCGTTGCACAGAGTTATCCAGCCCCTGGTGAACCTGGAAACTTGGCTCCCATCTCTGATGGACCCAGTACCTTTCTTCAACCATTACATGGACGTGAAGAACTTAGGCGCCATAGCACCTCCAGGATATTTCAGCTGGTTCGTTCCAGCGCCATTTGCCAGACCAGGAGAATCCTGGTCGACGTTCAGCTCGCCGGAAACTGCAGCTCGTTTCGACGTCGACGAAGGAACGTTGGCCATGATCAGGGACTCTGCGTTGGATGCGACCACCGGCCAGTATTATTGCAACGCAACATTTTGCGACCAGGGAATGTACATTCCTGAAAGATGCCAGGGTCAGCCCTGTGCTCTTCTGCTTACAAGTCATCCCGACGTCACCGGCTTCGTCAAGAACGACACCGACGAGATGAAGCTTTACGTGAAAATCGTTTGGGTCGGACCTAACCTGAAGCGGCTGGTCGAGCATCTGACCAACGACTATTTGCAGCGAGAACAGAAATCTGTGTCACCACCTGGCAGCAGGTATGCAGAAACATGCTTTAACCCCTTTCAGCTTCGTTTGACTGGTGACTGTTTAACCCCTTGTCACGAGTCCGAACTGAATCTTCTAAACATGTATTTTTAAACATTTTATTTAATTGTTGATCGTATATGGTCATTGAAGAATAGCCAGACACGCAGTAACTACAAATTTGTTATTTCTTTTTGTTGTTCTGCGGAGAATGAAGAAAATCTAGTCACTGTTATTGTAAAATATGTCGTAAGCCAAGGGGTTAGAATCATTTAAAATGGAGTTGTTTTATGGGGCAACTCGTGGGGAAATGAGGGCTAAGAAATAATTTATATTTGTGTAGATTGATTTGCTCCATTTAGGTTTAATCGCTCAGTATATACTTTGAGTCGTTTATAAAATGAATTTTTATTTGGTTTATTTCATTTGATTGTAATTTATTAAAAAATGTCATCTTCAAAGGAATTGATTTACGTTTCTTTCATTTCACATGTGAAATTTGAAAGGGTTAGGTAACAGATTAGATTAGAATTGTAAAATGATGCCTTATAATTTTTTATTATCCTCTTTTACAAGTAAAGACTGAATGGCTTGTATTATAGTAAAAGTATGAAACGTTGGTGTCATGTAATTCTTTAAAAAATGTCATTTTCAAAGGACTCGATTTACATTTATTTCGTTTTAGATGTAAAATTTGAAAGGGTTAGAGGATAGATTAGCTTAGAATTGTAAAATGGTGTTCTACAATTTTTTGGATAGTTGTTTTCAAGCGAATGGATTTACACTTCTCCCTTTTGAGATGTAAAGTTTGAAAATGTTGGATGGTACTTTAGATTAGAATTGTAAAATGATGCCCCATAATTTTTGATTGTCCTCTTATACAAGTAAAGACTGAATAGGTTAGTTTATACTTAAAAGTATGAAACCTTGGTGTGCTATAATTCTTTAAAAGTGCCATCTTCAAAAAATCGGTTTGCATTCGTTCCCTTTTATCAATGTAAAGATTGAAGGTTTTAAGGGATAGTATAGCCTAAGTATGAAATGGCGTCTTATACTTTTCAGAAAATTGACCTTTCGATGTGTATTGAACGTAGGTTTTCCACCCTCGCCCTCGACAAATTCGATTCCAATTTGCCTTGATGCATGAACGCTGTACGTGACTGTTGCGTGTCCCTGATTCTCATGTAGAAATATGAAGTATCGGCAAATCGGTTGCATAACGTATACAAAACCGATAAGGAACACGAATATCGAGAAACGTGGCCACCAAAGCATTCATAAAGAAATCTACGAGTTTCTGTGCGGTCTACTTGACACGAGGACGAAAGGTTGCATCGGATAGTAGCCTTGGTAACTGTTCAAAGTCAGATTCCAAAGAAAAGTTTACCATAAGAATGCAACATTGTGCAGCCTTACATCACGCCACCCTTTTTCTGGAACCATTCGTTGAACATTTCTGTTCAACCATTCGAACAATCGGATTTTCCCATCCAATGATTCAAACATGATTCGCTGGGCCATTTCCTTCATAAACTTCAACTTCGGTGTCATTGCAGAAACGTGTTGAGTAACATTCGGTGTTATTACAGAAACGTGTTGAGTAATATTCGATGATATTACAGAAACGTGTGGAGTAACATTTTGTGTAATTACAGAAACGTGTTGAGTATCATTCAGTGTTATTACAGAAACGTGTTAAGTAACATTCACTGTTATTACAGAATATCGTACAGTTTGATGGTTTGAGTTAAGTTGTACTTACATATTTAAATTTAAATGTTTAACTCTTTGAAGCACGATGATATTAAAAGTATCCCACCTTTTTAATGCTCGAATATACACGGTTGGATACTCTTTGACCCACCTCAAAATTTTGCAATTGCTACGTGCAATTTTAATTCTTAAATTCCGTACCTCGAAAAGTTAAAGCATTTACATTATGCTGTCTACTATATGAATAGCATAGTCAAGATTTTATTGCATCCTGTTTAAAAGACGTACACAAAAGTATTTGTATCCACATGTAATATATCGTTTGAACATCTCAGTTCAATTTTATCACGCGTATATTAACTGTTAAACGACCCTATTAAATTATGTGCAATAATTATGTAAAATAATAATATTTAAACGGCACAGCTCATTATATTTAACGCCTGAAAATAATACCATAAAATAAATTCTGTAATTCACAATTATTACATATCATATTTATTAAATATTTATAGACAACGATATAAAATCAAAAACCAATCACATAAAAATATTTGCGAGCCCACATAACACGTGTCTCGGAAATAAAAAGATCACACGACGCACCGAGGTCGTCAAATCCAATGCGAACGACCAGAACCCGTTCTCTTACGATCCGACACTTAATTTCTTGTCTGGAAGATAATTATACCCTTGCACGAACGTTCGCGCGAAACGTAAACAGAGCCGTCCGCGAAAATATTCTTCAAATATTTCGCAGTTTTACAGCGTCTTTTTATTATCGCTTCGGCGTCTCTCTCGAAAACAACGGGTCTTGTCTGGTCGCCGTTTATTTCGGATCCCGTCTTCGATCGACGATGTTTTCCACTAACGAATTCGAAACGCGCGAAAAAAGGAACTTCCAAACGCAGAAGGCAGTCGAATTTGCAAGGCATGTTATAAATGCGGAATTTATTTTAATTCTGATTTTTTAAATTGCTCTTGATTAGGATTTTGAAAACCCTCCGCGAGATAACATTTGTTATTGTTAAAAATATACGAGGTTTTACAGAAATGTTCCATCTCCTTGAAAGTAGTGATTCCTGGAGTTATACTAAGAAACATTTTCCTTTGCGAACCCGTTCTCCGTGGCTCCGTTGAGGAATTATTCGCGAAAAACGCGGACCAATGGAAGCGCGATCAACGGCAACGTCACATTCGGGACCTGCCCTAACCACGCCCCCAATGGTCCACGTTTCTCATCGATAACTCGGAAATGAAGCAAAGTACGATATTTTCGCAAAGGAAAAACTTTTTCAGAATAGCCCCGAGAATATTCTTCTTGAAGGAGCTCGTACATTTTTTAAATATTTTTTCTTTATTATTTATTATTCCGCGCAGAGTCGTTAGACAGCTTT
This sequence comes from Agapostemon virescens, assembly GCA_028453745.1. Taxonomy (NCBI): domain Eukaryota; kingdom Metazoa; phylum Arthropoda; class Insecta; order Hymenoptera; family Halictidae; genus Agapostemon; species Agapostemon virescens. The sequence continues at coordinate 7,595,362 of CM052088.1, forward strand.
ATTAGGAATACGGGTGGTAAAATAACGTTTAACGATGTTTCTATGGCAGAATGAGAAATATACGTATTTTTGTAACTTCGTTGTCCTTCAGAGTGAGGACTTCCTGAAATGTTCATTGAACAAATAACTTTCTTTTCTACTGGGAAAGAGAGGAATTTCCTGTCCTCATAAACATTTCAGGAAGTCCTCAGCTGGATGAGAAAAACCCTTCTTAAGGATATCAGAATATCGTCACAATTTTATTAAATTATAATTTAATAAATTATACTTGATCCGCGTGATATTCCAAACAGGTCTTTGGTGTTTCTGCACTGGTGTCCGAGCAGTCTCGTCCCGAACTCGATGAGCTTCTCGACGATCGTTTTCCCGCGTTGTGGGACGATGTCCACGGAGGCTGGCTGCAGATACGAACCTTACCGGCTGTCGAAACTGGTCTGGGCAAGGTTGGAGATCCTCGCGATGTCGGCGTTCGAGGCGATCGAAGCTGTCGAGTTTTCGACCGAGATGTACGAGGATCTGATCCATCGGTCCAACAGAGACGCCGGGATCTTCAGCGAGGAGGAGATCGCTTGCAAATGGCTCATCGACAACATAGAATATGTCACTCAGAATTGGCTGCCTGCCAAAGCTCCAAAGGAGATATACGTCGGCGGGATTTTCCCGATGAAAGGCTCCTTCTACTCCGGAAGAACGATCTTGACCGCCGCCACGATGGCCAAAGAAGCCATCAATCGGAACACCACCATCCTCGGTAATTACGCCATAAGTTTGGCGAACAACGACGGACAGTGCAAGTCGGACATGGTTCTGAAGTCCTTCATCGATCTGATGATCAGCCAACATTATCAGAGGATGGTCGGAGTCCTTGGTCCAGCTTGCTCAGAGACGGTCGAGCCTCTGATCGGCGTCTCGAAGCATTACAGGACCGTCGTGATCAGTTACAGCGCCGAGGGATCGACGTTCAACGATAGATCGAAGTACCCGTACTTCTTCAGAACGATCGGCGAGAACAAACAGTACAAGCACGTTTATCTGCAGCTGTTGAAGAGGTTTGGTTGGAAAAGAGTGGCCGCTCTCAGCGAAGACGGACAGAAGTATACGGAGTATATTTCGTATATGGAGGACATATTGAGGACCAACGGGATCACGTTCGTTTCGAATAACAAGTTCCCCAGGGAGCGAGAGGCGGGAATTATTGCGAAGGTAGGATGGGGTCTGATGAATCCTTTGCTACGGCGTACCAGGTGTCTAAATATGAAAACGAAATATTTCCTGTAGAAAATACGGATTTAAGTAGATTTTAAAATTCTTTAAACACTTTAAACTTATGAATCTGAATAAGAACATAATAATCTCAATAAGATGCGACTAACATAGCAACATAAATTAGACTATCCGATAACTTTAATATAGAATCTATAATTTTGAGATTGTGGAATTTTTTAAAACTAGATTTTTCAACAAAACCTTCTTTAACTGTCCTGTTTTATGGAACTTGTACGGTTGTGAGTTCCAAATCTTTATAAGATGCCAGAACAAGAAAATGGCGTTAATTAGGCGGTTTGGCGGTAACTACAGTGACAGCTAGCGCTACCTATGGGCAAATTTCGGGTTCGTATTCGCAGACCTGGTAACACAATGTCCCCGTTGAAGTAAAAGTAGTCCTTGGATACCGTGATGCGATTTATCTGATGCTGGAACGATTCGTTTGCAGTATCTGCAAGATCTGAAGGACAAGAAGGCGAAGATCATCATCGCTGACGTGAACGATCAAGTAGCTAGGCAGGTGATGTGCGAGGCATCCAGGCTCAAGATGACAGCTGCAGAGGTATTTCATGAATTTTTGCAGTTCTCCATAGGATACATTTCATAGTAAATTGGCATTCGATAAACTACCATCTTATTCAATGATATTATACTTGTACTTTGTACAATTTTTAGTATGTTTGAAAAATTCCTTTATAATCGTAGGGTTACGTATGGTTCCTGCCCTTATGGCTACCTCCTCAATGGTACGACACAAGTCGCTATAACGAATCTAGCGAGAATGTCTCGTGTACTACCTTAGAAATGAGCAAAGCAATCAACGGCTATCTTGGAATCTCTCACGCGTATTTCGGTCCCGATGACGCTATCATGCAAGAAAATATCACAGTTCGCGAATGGCGGAATAAGTACGAGGCGAGATGCAGAAAACTTAACGAGACACCCTCGAATTACGCTGGTTACGCTTACGATGCTATGTGGACTTACGCTTACGCGGTGGACCGCCTTCTTAAAGAAAAAGAGTCTTACATCTATGAACTACACCATTCGGACACTATTGATCGACTGACTGCCATTATCAGCGCGATGGACTTCTATGGAGTGAGTGAAAGACAATTTATAATACATTCCTAAAAGTGTCCTATGTTAACCACTTGAGGTACAACTGGGATGTAAATCTCTATGCAAACTAGAAATTTTTATAATTAATTACAACTTTTAAAAAATGAGTGAGAGACAATTTAAAATAAATTCTTGAAAGTGACTGACTCTATCTGTTATTTGATAGGAGAGCATGTTTAAAATTGTAAATTTATAAATATAATAAATTATATCTTAACACCTTGAGGTATAACTAGGATGTAGTTATCTATGCAAACTAGAAATTTTTATCATTAATTGCAACTTTTAAATAGTGAGTGGAAGATAATTTAAAATAAATTCTTGAAAGTGACTGACTCTATCTGTTATTTGATAGGAGAGCATGTTTAAAATTGTAAATTTATAAATATTATAATAAATTATATCTTAACACCTTGAGGTATAACTAGGATGTAGTTATCTATGCAAACTAGAAATTTTTATCATTAATTGCAACTTTTGAACAAGGAGTGAGAGACAATTTAAAATAAATTCTTGAAAGTGACTGACTCTATCTGTTAAATTGAGTAGCTTTTAAGAAAGCGAGCGACGAGCGCGTGTTTTGTTTTGTGTGTTTCTCCGAAGTCGAGGAACTGGGCGAGAGCGTTTGTTTACATTTTTTCGTACTGCAGGTGTCTCCGAGGAGACTTGTGTGCGTTTGTGTATGTGTGAGCGCGTAGCGGGCGAGGAGTCCGAGACGCGTTAGTTGGTTGTTAACCATAGGCCCGCGAAGTAACACGCGAGACAAATAAAGTGAAATATCCTTTTTCCTCTATACTTTTCATTTCGTAGTCCCTCATAACTCCAGTATTAGTGGTTCTATTTGAACACTATCTGTTATTTGATAGGAGAGCATGTTTAAAATTGTAAATTTATAAATATAATAAATTATATCTTAACACCTTGAGGTATAACTAGGATGTAATTATCTATGCAAACTAGAAATTTTTATCATTAATTGCAACTTTCAAACAATGAGTGAGAGACAATTTAAAATAAATTCTTGAAAGTGACTGACTCTATTTGTTATTTGATAGAGGAAGATTTTTAAAGCTGTCTGTGTAAAAATGTTGTATTAAATTACACAAGTTGTATTTAATGATATTTAATGAATTTAATACAAGTTGTATGTTGTATTAAACTATACAAGTTCTTGACGTCAATGCATATTGAATTATCTGCTGCAGGTGTCTGGTAGGATCAATTTCCTAGGCGGTCCATCGAGGTACTCGGTCATCAACGTCGTTCAATACATCAACAACGAAACCCGATTGGTCGGCAACTTCTATCCGAACGTCTCCCAGGAAAAGCAGGAAATAGTGGGTGGTAGATTGGATTTAAACGATTCCGCCATAGTTTGGTTGTTTAACAAAATACCCGACGATGGTTCAGAACCCCCGCAAAGGTGCATCATAGGAGGCTTCGCGGACTTCCTGAACGTTTCCTGCGAGGTTGCCTTCGTGGTCGTCAACGTATGCGGCATCCTTGTGTTAGCTATGATAGTGGTCATCGGCTTCTTCATTATCAAGAGAAAGTAAGGCTCTTTCCACAATATTTTTGAAATCAATACATTCGAAAACTGGGCGAATTGATCGGTTCGAGTTAGTAGAAGTGTGCCAGAATTCGAAAACATGTGAAAAACGTTTTTAAGAAGTCAGATTTTTTTAATGCATCGAAATTCGCAGAAATATTAAGCACGCCTCAGAATGTTAGAGATTCTTCTTGAAAGTTCTCGAATATTTTCCAATTTCGAATTTTTATGTTGGGGGAATTGATCGGTTCGAGTTAGTAGAAGTGTGCCAGAATTTGGAAACTTGTTAAAAAACATTTTTAAAAACTCCAGACTTGTTTTAATGTATTGGGATTCGCAGAAATATTAAGCACACCTTAGAATTTCAGTAATTCTCTCCAAAAGATCTCTAATATTTTCGAATTTCGAATTTTCGACTTTTAATTTTGGGGAATGGATCGATTTGAGTCAGCAGAGGTGTGTCAAAATTCGAAAATGTGTTAGAAATGTTTTTAAAGAGTAGAGACTTTTCCAATTTATCGAAATTCGCAGAAATATTACGCACACCTTAGAATTTTCGAGCTTCTCCCCGAAAGTCCTCTAATATTTCCGACTTCCAAATTTCCCGGGAATTTTCGAAAACTTCACCAACACCTGCAAGTTCTTGCACGCCTCCTCGAGTAAACGACTGAAATAATGTCCGAAAAATCGTAACGGTCTGCAGGTACGACGAGAAAGTGAAGTACCACGAGATGTACATGCAATCTTTGGGCCTGAGCTACGCGTCAGGGGACGTTTCCGATTCGGACAAGTGGGAGATCCCTCGAAACAAGGTGCACATCAACAGAAAGATAGGAGAGGGTGCTTTCGGCACGGTTTACGGTGGCGAAGCTTGTTTCCCTGGCGAGAATTGGTTGGCCGTGGCGGTGAAGACTTTGAAGCCAGGAAGCACCACCTACGAGAAGCTGGACTTCCTCAGCGAGGTGGAGGTGATGAAGAGATTCGATCACAAGAACATCATCAAGCTGCTGGGCGTCTGCAGGAAAGGCGAACCCGTGCTGACTGTGATGGAGTTCATGCTTTACGGAGACTTGAAGACCTACTTGCTGGCTCGGAGACACCTCGTCAACGATCATAGTTACGAGGACTCCGAGGAGATCTCGAATAAAAGGCTGACTGCCATGGCGTTGGACGTGGCTAGAGCGCTTAGCTACTTGGCACAGATGAAGTATGTTCACAGGTAAGCCGTCCACGTGATTAATCAGAGAAGATCATCAACGGGAGCATCAAGAATGCCGTCTGATAATATTGGGTTGTCTGGAAAGCGCGTACCGATTAATCTTGATTTTTAATAAAACTGTGGCGGCTGTACCTCCTGCCCTCGCCGGCAGAGGGACGGTAAAACGAGACTTTCTCGCTAGTTCCTGATCCGCCTCCAGTTCATTCAAATTTATTTTGTATATCATTTATTAAATCAATGCAACTAATTGCTCAAGAAAAGTCAAGACGTTTGGTGCAATCTTAAAAAAGTTATTTAGGTTTGAAGAGTGTACGAATACTTTTGTGCGCTACTGTATATATCGTCCTTAACCGCTTTCCACTACCCAATTTTCCGGAAAACCCAATACTTTTGCGATTGCTTTAGTCGTATTCTCGTTTCAGGGACGTCGCATCTCGTAATTGTTTGGTGAACGCCCAGCGCATGGTGAAACTCGGAGACTTCGGCATGACGAGGCCCATGTACGACAAAGAATATTACAAGTTCAACCACAAAGGTAGCAGACAACCTTAAACTTTATTACACAGATGTAATTTGTTGGATAACGTAGAATCAACCGATATCTTCGATTTTAGGAATGCTGCCAGTAAGATGGATGGCGCCAGAGTCGTTAGACGGAGGAGTTTTCACTCCTGCCTCGGATGTCTGGTCCTACGGTGTTCTACTCTACGAGATTCTCACATTCGGCAGCTTCCCGTTCCAGGGGATGTGCAACAACGAAGTGTTGGCTTTCGTGAAGTCTGGAAACTCGCTGACTGTTCCCAAGGGAGTCAAAATCAATCTGTAAGCATTCACCGTCAACGTTATTAATTGGATGCCTGGCTGGCTATCAACTAATACAGTATATGAGCTGTTCACCATGTTACAGCGTTTTTCCTGAAAATAATAATTTCTCTTCCATTTTGAACTTGCATAACCTTCGAGTTCTTTAATCGACAACCTAACTAACATGCAGTTGATACAATATATTGATTGTTTACGTTATTGCAGCGATTTTCCAGGCAAATAATAATTTCTTTTGTATTTTTGATCTTCTATGACCTTCAAGCTCTTTAATAGAAAACCTAGCTAATCTGCAATTAATATAATACATGGACTGTTTACATTATTGCAGTGAATCTCCTGTAAATAATAATTTGTCTTCCATTTTGACCTTGCATGACCTTCAAGCTCTTCAATTGAAAATCTATCTAATCTGCAGTTAATACAATACATGTACTGTTTACGTTATTGCAGTGTTTTTGTCTGTAAATAATTTTTCTTTCATATTTCACCCTGCATGGTCTTCAAGCACTTTGACCGAAAACCTAACCAACATTTCCTGAATTCCTGACCTTGTACGACCTTGAACCTCACTGTGTCGAATACAAATGAATTTGTTTCGACAAAAAGTTGCTAACACTACACTAAAACAATTTCCTTTTTCAATCTTATCTATTATTCATTATTTATAAGAAAAATTAACCCACTAATAGCACGAATACGTTATGAATATACTCACTAACTCCAGTTAGGGATATACTCGCCATCCATGGCTCTACCTACCCTGCTCGAAGCTGCTTCATCAAAAACCTGATCCATCCCAATCACTCAAAACCCCTCACAAAAGAATAATCTACAAAATCGACAAAAATTACAACGAAAATATAAATCGTTTCAGTGAGAACTTGATGTACTCCTGCTGGAAGACACGCCCCGAAGAAAGGCCAACTGCTCCAGAGATCGTCGATTTCCTGGCGAAGAATCCCCGAATCGTGTCGCCCTGTTTGGACGTTCCTGCGACCACGACGCAAATGGAGAACACCGATCAGTTCAACATTCAGTTGACCGACAACAACCGGAAGTTCTCGTTGTCGTGGCCACCTCGGCAGAACAGTCGTTCGTCCACGTCGACGTCCAGTCCCTTGGAGCTACCGAATCCTCCTCTGCTGGACATCACCTGCCAGGACGACAAGAACAATGAGTGTCTGTTGGCCGACAAGGTTTACGACGTGGAAAGCTCGAAACCGTTGTTGCCGAATTCGAATCGATCGGGACCGGATATCTGCCTTCAGAACTTCCAGCGCAACGAAGACGAAGGTCCCAGATACGTGAACGTTCAGCCTGGACAGATCCTCGATCAGGCGACGACAAGTCACAGCATCGGAACCATTCCGACGTGGGAGAGGAACCATAAACCGACGGAGAAGAGAAACTCGGAGGACGTGTCGGTTCTTTGACAGCATCGGCAATGGGCGATTTCGAGGCAGAAATCGATGGTGTACCTCCGCAGACGCGCCGAAGGCATATTTGGAAAATATGCGAAACGGCCGTACAGGAAGAGCAGCGTTTAGTATGCCGGCTGGTTCCCGGCGGCCGACGGAAATCGCTTCCGGAAAGTCCGCTAATGTCTCGATACATGCGAAACGGACGTGCACGATGTTTCCGCGCGGTTCATCCCCGGTTTCGCGAGGTCCTCGAGGCGCCCAGAAACTCGATATTTTGATGAGATCATGTTAAAAGCTAATGGCGGTTTCGCCATTATTCTTAGAGCTGGGAGATGAATAGGAAAAGAATTAATTGCACCATGTTTCTGCGTGGTTCATCCCTGCTACTGCGAGGTCCTCGAGGAGCCCAGAAACTCGTTATTTTGATGAGATCATACTAACAAGGGAACATATTCAGATGTGAAAATCCGATTTTGATGAAACTTGTGGGAGCTGATAGCTTTGCTGTTTAAAATTGCCAGACTAATATTTAAATAATTTATATACTGCTACGTTTGCAGTTAAAATGCCGATAAAAATTTTAAACAATGTGTAGCATTAATATTTTTATTCCTATGTCAAGACAATATAAAATCCCTTCTCTTACACTTTGCACTGCTACAATTTTATATTTAACCCTTAGCACTCGAATGGCGCTTCTATGGTGCCACTAAAAATTGCCTGACTATATTTAAACAATTTCTATATCGCTATATTTGCAGTTAAGAAATCGACAAAAATTGTAATGTTCTAAGTACAGGTAATAGTAATTAATTTCACCCACAGGAAAGGAAATGAACTATACACAATCGAGCTATTCTATGTAAAAATATTGTTTCGATTTTTTAAATGTAATTGTTTCAAGAGCAAAGGCTTAACATTGGAACAACCGAACCAGTCAAAATGACTTTTCCTTTGCAATCGCCGAAATCATAAAAATGTTTCCATCAGATAACTCGAGGGATGTTTTCACCCCTTCAAAGTGGATGGTTGCCGATAAAAAAGTACACGTCCAGTATTTTTCAAAGAACTATAAGCTCCCATAAGTTTCATCAAAATCGGATTTTCGCATCTGAATATGTTCCGGTGTAAGCTAACGGTAGTTTCGCCATTATTGTTAGAGTTGGGAGATTAATAGGGAAAGAATTACACCATGTTTCTGCGCGGTTCATCCCCGCTACCAAGAGATCCTCAATGAGCCCAGAAACTCGATATTTTGACGAGATCATGCTAAGCTAATGGCGAAACCTTTATCGTTGGTAATTATCCGTCTGCGAAACCTTTGTGATGCTTTTGCAATTAGGTTGACACCGAATATGTCACAATTTGGGTCTTCTTGTTTCGTTGAAGGTACAGTTCGAACGTCGAAGCTGTACGCGAAGGCCTCGCATTTATCGAGACATTGTGCGCTCGGATTTCGCACGCGCTGGAGAGAGAAACCGAGGTTCTGGGATCTCGAGGGAAATGTTTATCACGATTCTTAGAGCTGGGAGATTAATAGGAAAATTGTTGAATGATTGGAGCATAGTGGAGAAAAATAGGAAACCTGATTTTCAAGATTTCGATGTAGGCGAAGTAAAAGATAATGCAAAGAAGCGTTAATGAAAATGCAGAAATGAAAAGATAGATGGTATAAAGTCGAGGGATGCTCTAGGATTTTACATTGGTGCGCGAGATCAATATACATTGTCAATTTATCGAAAAGTCGTGGGAACCAGTAGGAGAAAATGTAACCATACTGCAATAACCGATGCGACTTTCCTTACGGAAACAGAAAATGTTGGAACTCATTTCACACATTTTCGCTCAATCCATTTTTGAGACTGATACATGTAGGCAACTTAAGGGTTGGACGATTGATGGCCCGATGGTGATGGAGGGACTGCAAAATATTCTTCCATTTCTAACAATGCCTAAGCTATTTAACACTAACACTACCGAGCACTACCCAGTAAGCAAAATGTCGCGAATCAAACTTTGCAGCAAACTTTCCAGCAAATTTTCGCTGGCAAACTTTGCAGTCAAGTATGGAGCCATTTGGTTCTGCGTTAGGCTTGTATCTGATGGCAAGTGGATGTCAGATAGTTGCTAAACGTTGGAATGTTTGACGTCTTTTATCCTGGAGAGTCTGCAAAGTCTACAAAGTCTACAAAGTCTTCGGAAAGAGGGCAGGTCGAATGCACTAGGAGCATATCTAACCTTTCTAACTATCTTCACGATGGCTTTGCAGATTTCGCAGTCAAACACCGAGCCAAATATAGAAGCATCGCGTTAAAATAATGACCGAACAGTCATCGCGTTCAAATAATGGCAAGGTTGCATTTATCGAGAATTTAAAAGATTTTCATTGTAAAATGTGCTTGAGCGAATTAATCAAAGTCATTCAACTATTGTAAATTCCTAAACAACGATTGCAATCATTTAGTCGTGCTTTAGTGCACACATCGAAGAATTCACACATGCACACATTGAAGAAACACCTGTCCAAGTGTTACAAATATTTTCTAACTTCTGCAATTTCAAACAATCAAAGTCCGGTAGTTCTAGTGTTAAACGATTTCCATTCGTGCAAACTCACACTGCAGCCGTTTTCTAGATTATTCTACGAAGATTTATCAATATTCCTATCACGTTTAACTCTAGAATGTTTAATTAATAATTAATTTTCCAAGTACAAAAGCTTCCATTACCACCGCGCTGCCACGAAAATGGCCGCTTCAGTTGAACGTTCCGCATTTAAGCATGGATGAATACGATTTCCTTCAATCTCGAATACAAAATGGCGACGAAACCGATTCTTCGGGGGCCCGGGCTCGTCGAGATTGTACGAGCGAGGGAAAGGGGAGCAATAGTTTACGAAGCATGGGGAATAATAAATCGAGCACCGGAGTTCCCGTAACCATGACATTTATTAGAATTGTATTTTACGCGAGGAATTTGGTCCCACGGCTGGGACCGAAATTTCTTGAAGACAAAGTTGAAGAGGGATCCAATCAGTCCCTCGCGAGTTCCAAGTATATTTTTTGACCCTTTTACGCTAACTGTTTGGCGATGACAGAGTGACTGGGTCGTTCTGAGCATTACAATGATGCGCAGAATTTCTCGATCAAATAGACATTTCGCTATTTCAACGATGAAACGACAAACGTGTCTGAAACTGCTTCGAAAATCAAACCTAACCTAACAAATTTTTTAGCAGCGAGCGATATTCTCGTCGTGGTTATAACGTGTCGAAAAATGGACTTTTCTTTTCCTGCGAGGACACAATTTATTTTGTTTAATTGTTTATGCATCGAAAATTGTTGCAGACAAAGAAACACGAGGGATTATCCTGCAACAAAACTGATATAAATTAAAGTTAGCACAGTTTATTATTTATTGCAGTTTTGCCTGCAAAACCTTTCGCAGCACCTTCCAAGATGTCGAACGAAGTGTCTATTTGATTAACAAATTTGCAAGTCAGTGTAAGAACACGATCCTCGCTAGAATCGTCGACTGTGGATCCGTGTGCAAGAGGAGCATTTTCTGCGTGCGAATAATTGCGAAATTGCAATTTGCAATTTGCGAAAGAAATGGAATTTCAGTTGGCCGATTAATTTTTGGTATGAGCGCAGGACGTCCACGGTCGAATTAGCAACGGAATGAAAAATGGTTGCCGTCTAAGCGATCGCAACCAGCGACTATTCGATAATTTATCTAAGTCGACGCCGTTAATTTATAAGGATATTTATATGTAAATAGAGACACAGAGTTTCCGTCGCCGCGCGGCTCAATCCGGAAGCAATTTACGTTAATTTACGAAGTCTGATCCGTGGCAAGAGATTTTTCTAGTGCAATAACATTCTACGTTCTGTACAAACGCAACGACGAAAGTGTAGATTCACGACGTATCGGGCTGGCCAATTTAACACGACGGTTTTTAACACGTTGAATGCCACGGTGGTCACCGGTGACCGGCGCCATTGCGTCGTTTAAGAATGATTATTAATAAATGAATAGTATTGAACATTAATTTATTATTGCCAAAATTAACCAGATTATAATATTGGGTTAGAACTTTGCTTTTCAGTAATTAATAATTTTCTTTGACCCTTTGCATTCCAAGCAATATTGATTCCTAACTCGAGACATATTTCTGTTCTACAATAATTCCATTGCACGTGAATTATTTTGTTTCGTGCATATCAAATTTGTTACTATTAATTTTACTTGCTTCTTAATCCCTTGACGTACAAATAAAATAAAATAAGAGTATATAATAAGAGTATATTTTTCCCTGTGCTCGCGTTTTAAGCCGTGTTCGTA
>CM052088.1:7607607-7623648 GCA_028453745.1 Agapostemon virescens
GTCTCGCGTGTTACTTCGCGGGCCTATGGTTAACAACCAACTAACGCCTCTCGGACTCCTCGCCCGCTACGCGCTCACACATACACAAACGCACACAAGTCTCCTCGGAGACACCTGCAGTACGAAAAAATGTAAACAAACGCTCTCGCCCAGTTCCTCGGCTTCGGAGAAACACACAAAACAAAACACGCGCTCGTCGCTCGCTTTCTTAAAAGCTACTCAATTTAACAAAAATAAAATTGGATAATTGCTGAAGTATTTATTGTTCGTTCAGAATTTTAGTTCTCTAATGTTTCTTTGTGAAAATTTCTTGAATTTCTTAATTAGAAACTTAGTGCTGTGAAAAATGGACAGAAAATAGAAATAGGTAGCTCTGTCTCCTTAATAATAATTATTCCTGTTTCCCTAATGATAACTATTTCTGTTTCCTTAATAACAACTATTTCTGTTTGCATAGAATGTCAATTGTCGAAAGTTTTGCTGTAAAAAAATTGATAAAATTATTTACAAAAAAGTGAAGTCGTAAGACAAATAAATTCTTGAATAATTCTGTTTGTCTACGATTGTGGTTATTAAAAAATTTCGCTATAATTAGGTAATTCCTGAAATATTTTTCTTCCTTCAGAATCTTAATTCTCGAAAGTTTTTCCGTGAGTTGAATTTGCTAATTAGAAACTGAGTGCTGTAAAAAAATCACAGAAAATAGAAATAATTATTTCCGTTTGCATAGATTGTCAATTGTCGAAAATTCCACAATAAAAAATTAATAAAATTATTGACAAAAAAACGAAAACTTACGACAAATACATTCTCAAATAATTCAGTTCGTGTACGATTATGGTCACTCAAAAACATCACTATAAAAATGATCTAGAATTATAATTATTTACAAGAAAGCAAAATTGTAAGGCAAATAAAAATTCTTCAATAATTCAGTTTGCCTACGTTATTCAAAAACTTTGTTATAAAAATGATCTAGAATTTCTGAAGTAACATTGAAGTGCTAAGTACCCGATGATCCACGTTAACTATCAAAACATGCAACGAATGCAGCTTTACCTTCGTTCAGAGTGTATGTTCCTAAGTGGCCAATGGAGCTTCAGGCGTTCTGTCGGTACGAGATAGATTAATAGTAGTATCGTTATCATGCGAATCTGTTTGTTACACGAGTCGACTGAAGCCAACGCGAAGGAAACTTTGAAGACGGTTTATCCGCGAGGACCGATAGAAAGTATTTTTAATTTTCGTTCGAATTCCAATTCTGCCGAGTTCTGTTACAGTTCTGGTCAAAAGTATGGGACCATCGAATTTCTACTCTCTCTCTCTCTCTCTCTCTCTCTCTCTCTCTCTCTCTCTCTCTCTCTCTCAAACTTTTCTTTGTACAAAATATTCCAATGCCTTGCTAAAACGAATGCATTTCTCATTTGTTTAAACATATAGATCTTTCGTAGAGCGATGTTTAAAGACAGGGTCGGATTAACGTGACGTTTAACTCTTTGAAAATTAATGTCGCCGGTGATTCGCGAGAAACAGTCGGCGAAGAAAAATATTCGTGATTATTCTAACGTAACTCGAACAATGATAATAAGATAATCGATGTGATATTCTATTTTTCTATTAGCTGCAATCAATGTTGCAACACGTCTTTCGCTAAATTCACGACTCACTGTCAATATCGTAAGTCCCACACGCGTGATCGGAAGTGTAAGTCGCGAACAACGAAGGATCGTTGAATGCGCGGCTAATATTTTTAACGCTAAACCAATAAAATAATAAAATTGCCAATGTCCATTATCCAATAAAAATTACAAAATATTATTTATTTAGAATTTCTATGATTTTTATTTCAACATATGATCGAATAAATAAATCTATCGAATCCGATTCCAACGATGACAATTTTACCACTTTAATAATTGTAAAATAGAAAATCTAAAAACGATCATTTGACCAACTATGGTAGGTTTAGCGTTAACGTAAGGAAACCTAATTTTCGTGCATTACATCGTCTCGATCGGCGACACGCTTATGGTAGTACTTAGCTCCTGTTTTTATTTTATTCCGATGTCCGATGTAGTTAGATGACGAGGAACGATCGAGAGTCTGTCCGAGGACAATTTCTCTTCACTCTTGTATTTTTCTGTCATGTCCTTTTTTTTAAACAAATACCACTGCACCGTCACGGACAGTACAATCCTTCCTAGTAGTTTTACTCGAGGTCACTGTTACAACAGAGTATAATCTATACATTGCGACACTATTTATTCTCGAATTGTACAGTTGTAATTTTATATTCGTTGCGGATGGAACATTATGTATGTATAATGCTACACGCTGTTCTTGTACAGATATCGTTATTACAAGATAAAATATTTATTATGCCTTCACGAACTAAATCAGAGAAGAATTGTTCTTTGTGTTCTTACGCCTATTCTTGTCTCCAACAGATTATGCTCCGCATAATTTGTCATCCTTTAACTCCTTGCCTTACGATTCATTTTGTATTTTTAGGATCGCTGAAATTCTAAAAATTTATGTGTTCCGGGGGAATTTGCCAGAACTGCAATTCGATTGCTATTGATCTAAAATCGTGTCAGTGCATGGTGCACACATTCTAGGAGATTTGTGTACAGTTTCAAGAACCGAGATTGACGATCTTGTCAACGGCGACTAAAGTAGACAAAATCTAGGCTAGCATTTCAGGGGACTCCGGGAAGCCAACTTTTATCAACCCTCATTTTTCGCATTTTTCCGAATGTTCAAAGTCGCGCCACGGCTGTAATTCGATTCCGATCGACCTGAAAATTGAAATACACACTGACCACACTTCTAGAAACGTGTACCCAAAATTACAAAAGAATCGGAGACCAAAAGTTGATCCTGAATTTTTCGCGATTTTAAGGCTGGGGGGGGGGGTATCCCATTTCTGCCAATATTCGGCAAATATTGGGCAATCTTTGAAGCCGTACCCCGACTCGGCAGTCTCTAAGGCAAAACGGTCCCCTAAAATGGCAATTGTTATCGCTGGGACGGTCACACCAATGGCATTGGCTGGAAAAAATTCCTGAATAGGGTCCATGCATTCAGGAAAGTGTATGCATAATTTCAAAACGCTGGACCTCAGGGTTTCGGTACAAAAAATCATTATGTCAACCGCTGAAAAGGTCCCCCTTTCGCTGTTTAGCAGCCACGCCGACATATTGGTTCGCCACAACTGCAATTCGATTGCTATCGATCTAAAATCGTGTTAGTGCATGGTGCACACATTCTAGAACATATTTATACAGTTTCAGGAATCTGGATTGGCGATTTTGGCAATGGCAACTAAAACAATCTCCCGACTTAAAGGAAGACAATCTCGAATTTGGTCTACCGTTCTACCTCGTCTGCGATCTTTAATTAATGATTTGATGTATGTACATAGTTCCGTCACACATATATACAAAATTCTTGCATATTAATTATCGTGTTCTTCCGTTCTGTTTGTTAGCATATTGAAAGTTGCGTGACGATTAAACCCAGTGGAACGAGTAGGCTCGACGTGATTCTCCGGCCGCCATTTTGGTACCAATGAAAGAACAGTGCTGGAAAAGATCGGAAGAACTCTGTAATCGCAGGATATTGTCAGTGAATTTCGCGAGTTGTGTGACGTCGAAGGAGATATTTGTAAACTGACCCGTGTCTTCGCGATTTGTGATCCAACCTACAACCGGTTCCATTTCGTTCTGCCTTTTCAACCATTGATTCAACGGCTCGAAGTACCTTAATATAGCTCCAGCGTCCATTCTATTTGTTCTGCCCCTCGTCATTTGTCTTATCACGTCTTTCCACGATCTGGCGGAACCTATCGACAATACGTCGCTGAAACGATTTAAAAGACCATGTTGCCAAAATTCCAATTTGCATAAACATTATTTATTGGCATTTTTCTACCCACGATAGAAGTCTGCCTGCCTCCCGAGATCTATAAAAGTCGCAGGTGTACAAATCACCGGTGTGACCCGCTATTTCACATAAGGACTCGTACAATTGGAATTGCAGTATTATGCCTACGAAGTATCTGAAAGGAACGTGGCCTTATTAAATTCTCGACAGGTTAAACAGTTGCCTGTTTATGATTATTTAACGGTAAACCATAGTCTTGCAACTATGGCTTCCTCTTATCAAGCCCAAAATTACAAAAGAATCGGTGAACCAAAATTTTTTTGCAATTTTTTCCCCTTTTTCGTCCCTTCAATATTTGGCAATATTTGAAGTTGTGCCCCGGCCGTTCTATCAGCGCTATCGACATGGTTCAAACGCTAAGCAGAGCTCTCAATATCTAGGCTAGCATTTCAGGGGACTTCAGGAAGCTACCTTTTATCAACCCTATTTTGCCGATTTTTGCGATTTTCACCAGCCCCAAAATTTTAAAGTTGTGCCACGGCCGCAATTTGATTCCGATCGACCCAGGAATTGAAATACATGCTTCCTATGATACTAGCGAGAAAGTCGTCCATTTAGTGGCGTGTGTAGGAGATAGAGCTGGTATAGTAATCAATATTTAAGCATCGAAATAGATGTAGTAGTATAAAAGATATAAATTGTCTTCTCTCTTCTGTAATATTTTTAGCGATGAATGTGTAATAATAACTTTTACAAAGAATAACGTTTACAAAGAAAATAGTATGACAAGGGTTCAACTAACGCTCTCAAAGGAAAAGAAGATTTCTGAGCTTCTTCTTCTTAACAGAACACCGTCCTCGACAATTTTCTCATACTCATTTATAAATATAATCATACTTAGCGTAAAGTGCATCTGCAGGAACATGGTATTTCGAGCCCGGATCGAAGTCTCTTTCTGACCTGGGCACCGGTGGCACGATTCCTTGGTACTGTAACCTTAATTCCCACCAATAGTTCGTCATATCAGCCACACCGTCGCTGAACACGCGCCATCTCCACTTGAAACATGCAAATTCAACATTTACAAGATCGATCGATCAGTAACTGGATCGTAACAGCGATTTAAGACAACTGGTGTAAGTTGGTGAAACCTCGTCAACGATGTACGCGAACGGTATGTACACGATTTTACGAAGGGCCATTAGCATCAGGAAGTTGATATTGCTGCCATAATCGTCGGTGGAGTTATTGTGAAGTCCGAGTCTGCTTAAATGTTTCGGAGTGAAAATTGAGAGACCGATGGCGTCGCTCACTGCCTCGAAGAAACCTACATTAACGAATCACCGTTGCATAATTAATATTAATATTAATAATAATATATTATATAATATAAAAATATATTAATAATAATATATCATATAATTTAAAATATATTAATAATAATATATTATGTAATATAAAAATATATTATATAATATAAAAATATATTAATAATAATATATTATATTATATAAAAATATATTAATAATAATATAATAATAATATTAATGATAACCTAAGCAAACGTATGAACCACTGAACAATCGTTTACCACGTTAGATTTACATTAACTGATATCTATTTCGATAATTTTATTTAATACAGACTTGTCTATTACCTGGAACGGCTTCGTTACGGAATAACAATGGCTGGTCCCTGTACTGTAAATAATACTGCAAACGAGCGATCTCATGGTGTGTCGACAAGAGATCGTCCATGGTGACCCTCGTGCATTGCTTTATCCTGGAAATTATCTCGACGTGTTTCCCGAAATAATTAAACAAACAACGTTAGTACCTGTAGTCGATTCTGTTGCAAAAGTCCCATGCACTCGAGATGCACTTCACCTCCCTGTCTATGGGTTTCTCGAACATGGAGAACCTCCAGAATTCCGGTGGCATGGGTTTCATCCCCAAAGAAGTGAAAAACTCCTCTGCTATTTGGAACATTCTGTACAGGTTAAGCGCCATGTCAGTCATCGGTGACTGACGCGGTCTGCACGGAAAATTTAGCAGTTATTTAAATAAAGTTTAGCTAAACTATCCGTCCAGATCGGGACAGTCGCCGGTGACTGACAGTATAAAATACAATATGAGACCTAACAAATTACGTTCTATTAATAAATCAACACGTTCCGTGTTACACAGTTTTTTAGACTTTCCGTTCAGGCCGCGTGGGGCGTATACGATTCACACTTTTGCAATTAAATAAGTAATAAAATTTCTGCTATTTAAACGAAAGCAGAAATGAAGTGTACATGATATTAGGATGTCTATATTTTACTCGACGATGAATTTTTAAAAATTCTTCGCTTTTTAATTAGAATTATAAGCGACCTGAACGAAAAGTTCACCGTGGGTCGTATACGCCCCACGTGGCACGGAACGTAATAACTGCACCTAAATAACAGAAAATTTTATTTATTTATATTTATTTTAGAGAATTCATTCGAACGAGCGTTGGCACAGTTCGTGGAAGATTACCTCAGAGGTGTGAACCCTTGGATCATCATGTCCAGAGACACGTCGAGCTTCCGGCTTGCCGGAAATGGCTGAACGACGTCGAAGATGTCTTCCCAATTCTGGGCCCACATGTTCCCCAAAACGTGCGCCGGAAGCGGACCGTCTCTCTTTATCTTGTCACCGTATCGTTCGTATAATTTTGTCCTGACATACGTGAACAGGTTCTTGTAGAGATGCATTATGGCTGACATTATGTCAGCTGTGCTCTGCTGGAAGTGCTCGTCCTCGAACTGTTCTTTCATTTGGTCCCCGGCATTCTCGAATCCTGGAGACATAAATTCGAGATATAAATTCGAGATTGCTCTGAATGGACATCGTAACGGTAATAGTACTGAAATGTAAGTTTAAAGAATTCAGTTACGTAAATTCAGTACAATAATGTTTAAACAGTTCAAATATATGGACTTTTCCTAATTTGTGCAATCGTCAAGAGCAATGGCGTCTTCAGAATGAATCGTGTACGTCGAGCTTGCTTGTTCTTGGGGTTTTAGATATATATTTATGATTATTATTGTAAATTATACTACCGTTCAATCTGGCAGCTTGATTGGCGAGCTGAATGTATCTCATGTACTTGTTTTTCAGCTGAGGTCCAGTTGCTTCGTGCCAAGCATGCCAGTAATACAACAACTCTTCGTAGTCCTTAGATCGAGCCATTATTGTGTTGACATCTGAAGAATGCAAAGGTGAATGGTAAGTCTGCACGATGAACACGTATATATTTTAAACGACTTCAAATTTAACACTAAACCTATCGAGCATTAAAATTGGTTTAATGACAAGATTAATTTGTTTGATTTTCTGCGATTTTTATTACAATGTACGGTTGAATGAAACAGTCTGTTGAATCGATTTCTATGAAGGCAATTTTACATTTGTATAATTGTGAAATAAATTTATTTAGACCTCGTGCAATTTTTATTACAACATTTGGTTAAATAAATGAGTTTATTAAATCGGTTCATATGAAAGCAATTTTCAATAATTGTAAAATAAAAACTAAGAGAACGGTCAATTGACCTGCTCCGGTAGGTTCAGTGTTAATTATGTACAATTATCTTGTGACAGAAAGTATCAAGTTTAGTTAATGATGAGCAAACCGTGGTCCAGAGTCAAGTCACAATTTGCACCGACGGTCCTGTAGGGGCACATTCTCGTCCTCGCGTATATTTCCTTCATCTCCGCAATTAGGCTGTGTATCTGCAATTTATTTTCATCTATCTTATCTATTTTACTATTCTTACTTATTATCTATTCATTCTGTGGAATCCTTCTTACACTGTGTATTCGACCTTAAATCTGTTTTCTCGTTCAACAGTTGAATTTTTAACAATTTTTTGGAAATTGTAGAATTCTACTTTGAGAAATGGTATTGCAATTTTGACTGGCGTCCCAGAGTCGCCAATCGAGCGCAAAGAGAAAGAGAAGAATCTTGATTTTTTTATAGGCTTTATACAATTTGAAGTAAAACTAATGTACCTCGTTAAATTTGTCGTCAGTTAGAGAATTCCGACCTTTGATGGCGATCATCTTGAGCTCCCTTCTCGCCAAGGGATCGGGAATTCGACTCCAAGCAAAGCCGACAGCCTTCTTCCAAGATATCCTGTCGAATTTTAATTTCAACGCCTGTTCGTCCAGCTGAAACAATTAAAGGCAAGGCGATTTATATATTAATTTATTTATTCATAGCTACGAATAGTTATACAGTGGTTTCAAAAAGTATCGTCACACTTTTCCTCGCGTAAAAAAAATTTTCAAGCTGTTACAATTTTATTAAAACAAGAGTCACGAAATAATAAATAAGCTCATTTTGAAGCTTAACGTTTTCGATTTAAACACTGTCGTTTAGTCTCTTCTAAAACATTTTTGCTGCGGATTGAAGCGTCTCTAAAAATGTTGGAAAATGTTCTTGTAAGAATAAAAGAATTTTTTAAAAATCGATACCGTGCCAATACCTCTTGAAGCCACTGTCAATCCAACATTACCATCCTCCTTCGATTGATTTCAGTGACGTTCGTAGCGAAGTTCCACTGCGCAGTCATCACCCTCGTGCACATCGCAGATGCCTCGCTGTCATACTCTCTCAAAAACTGAAGCGCATCTCCTAAGTTCACGTTCATTCCCTGTAAAATAAAAAAATAATTTTCTCTTTCTGTCCGATAAAATTCTCTATCGTTCAAAAAATCGCACAACTCAATCGTTTTTATTAAAACAGCATTGCAAACATCTTTTAAAACAGGACATACAATTGTAGATATGAAGATGAATATTTAAAATGAATTATTAAATCCTGTCATCAAGAAATTCATAAATAGCCATACTCTAAATTCTGCCTCTCTCTATCGGATAAAATTCTCCATCGTTAAAAAAACAGCACAACTAAATCGTCTTCATTAAGACAGCATTATGAACATCTTTAAAAATTAACGTATCATTGTAAACATGAAGATGAATGTTTAAAATGAACTATTAAGTCCCCTTATCAGTAAATTCATAAATGGCAATATTCTAAATTCTTCCTCTTTCTATCGGACAAAATTCTCCATCGTTAAGAAAACAGCATGAATAAATCGTTTTTATTAAAACAGCATTATGGACATCTTTTAAAAAAGAACGTACCATTGTAAACACGAAGATGAATATCTAAAATGAACTATTAAGTCCTCTCATCGATAAATTCATAAATGGCAATATCCTAAACTCTTTCTCTTCCCATTGGATAAAATCTGAAAACGTCGATCGACCTTTAGTGGTTTAGTGTCGAGACTAGCCCAGATATGACGCACGTGCGATTTCAATTAGAATTTCAAATCCAACATCTAGCTTACATCTCCCGAAGACTATGGTAAACGTTTCTTCGAGCGTGTCGGACAAGTAGGCTCGTATCGAAGCGTATCATCTACCGGATACCGTTAACGTCGATCGAGCGGACAATAATCGCTTAACAGCTTTCCGTTCCTTACCTCCAAATATTTCGGCAAGCTTCCTCGCACAAACAGACAAATCATTGTCGCCAGGACGAATTTCCCGGCGGTCGCCATGTCGACTGGCTTTCGAAGAGGACTCGGAAATCGGTCAAACGCAACGAGAAAGCCGACGAACTTTCCCGAGGATTTATTTGTCATCGAAACCGGACTGCAGGAAGTTCACGCGACGGGGCATCGGCGATGATGTTTGAATCATTTTAAATAGATCGTCTGCCGGCGATTAATCCGTCATTTCCGAAAGTCGGTGCTCCATCGCGCGGAACATTTCGGTAGATCTTCGAACAGCAATCGGACTCGTGAATCAACGAGTCGTTCTCCTTTTAACGGGATCTAGAACTCTTTTGCGTATTATTACCGAATGAAATTGTTAAATATTAATAACATCGTGCTAAAGTAATTTCTCTTTCCTGTAGCTAAATTATAGGAAATTCTACGAATAGATAAATTATTAACCCTTACGTCGCAAATTTAACACTTCATTTGCTTCCACATCCGAAGGAACATTTAGGACACTCTCGCTTTTAAAAAAGGTTTCGAAGCTTCTCTTTCGGCGTGGCACTATTATAGAAAATCGTGAAACACGTTTCTGGCTTCGAAAAGGTGCAAATTCGTCGAATGCGATGCTTAGATAGGAGATCTTTGTGTAGAATAATTTATAATAAATTAATCGGAAGACGCAGGAGTCGCACAGACGTTCTTGAGTCTAACACTGAAATTGTCGAATTAGCAGCCACTAGAATCCCATAAAATCGAAGTCATAGGATGAAATAAAAATTGTAAAATTAAAAAGGAAGACGTTGAATCATCGCCAAATTTTCTCTTAATTTTTGAACCACCATAGACTTTGATGCAGTGACAATATTTCCGTGCAAATTTATTTATAAACTGTATAAATTGTTGTCCAACCTTCTTGCAATCTTTGAATTACCATAGACTTTGGTGCAGTCACAATATTCGCGTGCAAATTTATTTATAAACCGTATGAATTATGGCCTAAGCTTCTTACAATCTTTGAACCAACTTCGATTTTGATGCAATTTTTGGTGCAACGACAATATTCGCGTGAAAATAAATTTAGAAACCGTATAAATAATTCTGTTACCAAACCTTCTCGGAATCTTTGAACCACCACTGACTATGGTACCATTTTTGGTGCAGTGACAATTTTTACGTGAAAATTAATTTAGAAACTGTATAAATTGTTGTCCAACCTCCTTGCAATCTTTAAATTACAATAGACTTGGGTGCAGTCACAATATTCGCGTGCAAATTTATTTATAAACCGTATGAATTATGGCCTAAGCTTCTTACAATCTTTGAACCACCTTCGACTTTGGTGCAATTTTTGGTGCAACGACAATATTCGCGTGAAAATAAATTTAGAAACCGTATAAATAATTCTGTTGCCGAACCTTCTTGCAATCTTTGAACCACTATTGACTATGGTACCATTTTCGATGCAGTGACAATATTCGCGTGATAATTAGTTTAGAAACCGTATAAATAATTCCGTCGCCCAGGTGACAAGCCAGTCCCAGTGTAACAGAATAAAATTCTAGTTCGCGAACCGGTTGTTGAAAGTTTCGTGTCAAGTAGATTTCAACCTGTCGTTCCACATATTATGGTGAGAGCACGGTTTCGATTGTCGGAGAGGACGGTGTTACGATCGAAGGATCACACTGTATGATAGAGAGAGCGTCCCAATCGGATTTTCGAGTGTCACTGGGGATTCGGTAGCCGATCGAACATCCGCCGCGTCGATGTTGTCGTCGCGGCAAAACTGAATCGCCGCAGAAAAGAGAAACATGGTCTTCCGGGACGGATATTCCACGGGCGAAAAGAGGAAGGGACAGGCATCGCCGGTGCGTGAAGCGTGACTACCCAACACACACCGCGGCACACGCCAAAATCCTTCCATCTTCGGCTTCGTTCGTATTTCTTAACGCGCTCATTACATCCATTGTGAATATAGTTCATCAGAGGAAAGGAATCCTGTTTACGAAAGCAAATATACGTGCGCTGGACGAGAGGATGGTAACTGGGTCAGGTTAGGGTTGCGGAAACCGGCAAAATGGCGGACCGAGTCGCTGGACGAAACAGGTTGCCCGTCGCAAGGTGTAATTTTGCTGTTCTTTCTTTTTCCTATTTTCTGCTTTATTTGTTCTGGTGTGTCAGGCGAATATCATTTCCTTTGCGGCTATAGTTATTACAACTTTCTTCGTCACTTTATTTAGTTCGGAATAAACTTTAGAATTTATAATATTTAATAATCCTCCTTAATTCGTCACTAAAAATTACAGGCCAGATAAAAGTTACAGAGCAGAAGATGTATTCATTATTAACCCCTTGCCCTACGATTTATGTTCTTCGTCCTCCAAAGAACAACGAAAACTATTCTCCATTGTCTGCATATGAGCAATAATCAGATAATATTTTCTTTCGATTTATGCAAAATTAAGGACATACATCTGATTATAGAAAATTAAGGATATACATACAAGAGGTTAAAATGTTTATGGTAGAAAGAATAGTTGATTTAATTTTTGGGGCGCAGGGTAAAGTCACATCTCGGTTATTCTGTTTGTTCTAGTTGGTTTTATTTTTATTCTCGATCCTCCATCTTAAATATTCAAGCATGGCTTTCTGTATAGAATGATGATAATTATTTTAATTTTTATCTTAAACAGGTTTTAATTTATTTTTCTTTCTTTATATTAATTCGTCAACTAATATATTCTATTTTGTTTCTCCTTTTATTAGGTAGAAATCTTATTCGTTTTAAGATAGAGATTAACATTTTGCAATTAGATTTTTAGAAATAGCATCACAGTGAACTATATCAGATTTAAGAATGCTTAAACTGAACTATTAGGTTCTTAAGTTCTTAAGTTGAATAACTTTAAAAATTGTGGCATATCTACGAGGATCAATGTTTAAAGTGAACTATTAAATGAACATCAATAAATTCATAAATGGCAATATTTTAAATTATTTTCTTGTTCTACCAGATGAAATTCTACATCGTTCAATCAACAGCACAATTCAATTGTTTTGATTAAAACAGCATTATAAGCATCTTTAAAAAATGGATGTATTACTGTAAACATGTAGAGGAATGTTTAAAATGAACTATTAAGTCCTGTCATCAATAAATTCATAAATAGCAATATTTTTAATTCTTTCTTGTTCTATCAGATAAAATTCTACATCGTTCAACAAACAGCACAATTTAATTGTTTTTATTAAAACAGCATTGTGACCAGCTTTAAAAAATGGATGCATTATTATAAACACAAAGATGAATGTTTAAAATGAACTATTAAGTTCTGTCATCAATAAATTCATAAATGACAATATTCTAAATTCTTTCTTTTTGCATTGAACAAATTTCTCCAACATTTAAACAAACAGCACAATTTAATTATCTCCCTTTAATTATCTACCTCTTCGCATTGCGAACTGCCTTAGAAGAAGTCAATTTATCATATACAATATTATATAATGAATTTACTATGAATTGTCACGTTGTTCTCTATATGTGTAAATGATAAGACACTGCACCGTGCAACTATATTTCTCGATAGTGTTATTTACATAATCCATAGAACACGGAAAGTACGAGTACCATGGAAAGTGTACGATTGTTTCCTTCGTCTTCGAGACAAGCACCGTAACTCCAATTACTCGGTGGCGTAACCAGTGCCGGTACCAAGCCGCGTAATTTTCTTTTACAGATATAATTGCGTCCTCGCGAAGACTTGTGCGACGGCTGGAAACGATTTCGGATGCCGTCTGTCGGATCATATAAAAACCATCAGCTCATGTTAAAAACGGTGTGACCGGGTACACCGTGTCCGACATCTTTTTTTGCCTGAAACGAAACAACACCCGTAACAAATTGTCAAAACAACCAATATCGTTGCTCGAAATTACCTTAGCTCCAACTGGGAACTGCTGTATTTGCTACCGATATGTTTCAAAGACGACTGGTAAATTATTCGCTCGACGTATCTGCGTCTTTCTAGAAGCTTATGCTTCTTTTGCAAGCCTTGCACTTCTTCTTGCAGCTCCACGAATTGCAGAATCTCAGGTACCTGAAAATCGCGACGTTACGCTTCCTTTCTCTTCGAACAGTTCGGAGATGTAATTAACACTAGAACTATCGAACAATAAATCCAAAAATATACATTATTTTGTAACAATAACGAGACTGCATCTATTAAAACTTTATACTATTTTTATTGTAACGTGTACGTCATTAAAGAAGTACATCCGAAAATTTCTGATGAATTATTGAAATTATAAAAATATTAATTTCAATAATTGCGAAAGAAGAAACTAGGAATCAGTCAAAATGACTGGTTTCGTAGTTCTAGTGTTAATAAATTATTTAATATTAAATGTTAAATTATAATATAATAAATTATATTAAATTTAATATTAAATTATAATAAATTAATTTCTATTGCAAACTAACAAGTCATTTCCAGTAACGACTTCTCTTAATATTCTTTGAGATTGTAGAGCAAAAATGAGATTCCTAACCTTCGTTTCTTCATTTTCATTAATTTTCCGGTTGGTAAAGGGCTCAGAGATCTTACTTGGGTTACAAACAATTTTAGGAATCTCCTTTTAACCCATTGAGGCACAGTGGTATTAAAAGTAACCTACCTTTATAATGCGTAAAATTACATTGGATACTTTTTGGCCCCCCCCCCCCTGGAATTTCGCAATCGTTACGGGCAATTTTATTTTTTTAAATTTCATGCCCCGAAGGGTTAACTTGTTCATTTCAGTCATTTTAACTTGACCAATATTTGTAAAGAATTTTTCTCTTTTGTAAAATGGTCCCAAAGTTTCTCTACCATTTTTTGGCGAAAGATGTTATTCGCAAACTAGACTGAACGACTTATGTTAAATTGTTAAATTGCGATATGAAGGGCTATCAGAAACCTATTGGTAAAGATCTGTTGCTAAGTATTCATTATTGCACTTATTATGCGAAATGAAAGTAATCTGCATCGACTGCAAGCTATAGGAATTATGTAGACAAGTAATAATTTGTGTAATAATTTTAACGAGTTAAAAATATTGCAACACTATTTTGAAACTGTTTAAATGTTTTCATTGTTTCGCATTTGATCTACTCGTTACTATCGTAGATGCATAAACCCGTCAGTCTACTTATTACAAAAGAAACGAATGAAGTTCACGCCGCTGCTGGAAAGTTTCTTAAGAAACCTTTGGCTATTAATGAAGAGATAGAAACTGTGATAACTCACGGAATGGTTATCCATATAATTCACCAGCTGGGTCAGCTCGTTGTCGACTTTTGCCACGCCGTGTTCCACGTGTTTGAACTCTACGTGCAGCATGTGAATCTGTTTATCCTTGTCCGAAATATCCTTCTTCAACTCGTTCAAAGTTCGCAGCAGATCGCTCAACTTCTGCTTGTGCTGAGTTAGTTTCAAATGATAGTGTCCTGCACAACAATTACGCCAAAGTGTACTAGTTACGAGTTTGTATCTACATCAATTTTCCACAAAAACTTTAAAGCACACGTCAACATAAAAATTCTACAAAATGAATATAAGTTTTCCATTACTATAAAGCAGAGTATGTTAGTTTGGTTTAGCTGCTCGGTAGTTCTAGAGCGTATCTGCATCTACATAAATCTTCCACAAAAACATCAACGTACACGTCAACATAAAAATTCTACAAAATGAATATAAGTTTTCCATTACTATAAAGCAGAGTATGTTAGTCTGGTTTAGCCGCTCGATAGTTGTATCGTAAATGAGTCTGCACCTGCGATCCTCTTCATGTCAAGCACGTAGATCGACTTCTCCTCGATCATCCTTACGTAATCCTTGTTCTCAATGCTCAATTGTTCGAAGTCAACAGCGCGGAGCGTTTCTCCGAGCTCCTCCCTCTGGACCAGCTGATGTCTAGTCTTCACGATCAGCATCCTATGAGTCGCAGTGTTCAGCCTCAATCTTCCTATTATCGTGTTCGCCGATTTCAGCCACTCGTCGATGAATCTTCGCGAGAGAACCGACAGGTAAGCCAAAAGCGCTTCGTAGCGACGATGCACCCCGATGGAAGGGCAATCACCTGATAACTCTTTCGGCCGGGATCTTTCCAGTGATGGGGTCCACTCCTTTGATCACCACGTTCTCCTCGAACATCGCCTTTGCCTCGTGTACCTCGCTCATGCGAATCGCCAGCTCCTCGATCTCTGCCTTGATATTCGTTGTTCTCTTCCGCACCGTGATCCTCAGCTCTTCCAGATCGTTTCTCATATGCTTCACCTCTCTCCACGCCATTACTATCCGGTGCGGTAGCGTGATTCTGAATGGTTCGGATGACATATACTTATCAAGCGTCTGACTGATCAGTTAAACCTTTGAGACACGCTAGTATTAAACTTTGCACTCCGAGCAATTTTAATTCTACCAATTTAATTCGGCCAAACCATTAGAGCTATAGACATGAATCAAACGCGAAAATCTTCCTGAAACCTTCCTCTTTAAGAAGAGCTCCCACAATTTAGGCTAGCATTTCAGGGAAATCCAGGGGGCTTCGTTTTATCAACCCCAATTTTTCCC
>CM052088.1:7630396-7645272 GCA_028453745.1 Agapostemon virescens
GCAGTAACAGATCCACGAGTATAAAATTGATTAGACCATTTCAATTGTTTAAAATTGCTCGCAGTTGTGTTATTAAAAATTAAACATTCTGCACCACTTTCCTTTTTCTATTTTATTCAACTTAATACAATCGCAATATTAAATTCCCAAGTATAAAACATATTAGACTCCTTCGATTATTTAAATTAGCACTTATTTGTACTATTAAAAATTAATCCTCGTGCACCACCTTTCCTTCTTCCACTTTATTCAACTTAATACATTCGCAACATTAAATTCCCGAGTATAAAACATATTATACCATCTCGATCGTGAACAAATCTCAAGGGGGGAGATTATTCATCGTTGGCCGGCAACAATTTCCCCGTGCACGGCCCGAATCCGATTCTATATCCATCGCCGACACAGTAACCTGGAAAACGATAACCGTTTGAGGTAACATCGATAAAATCGTAGTCCGCCGACTGAAATAGCTGAAACGAAACAACGTAACGTACCTCGAATGATCACCAAGTCGCCATCTTCCAGGAACTTCCGCGTTGTCCCGTCTTTCAACGGTATCTGTTTATTTTTCCAGGACAGCTCGAGCATGGAACCATAAGAATCCGGCGACTAACAGGCGCAAACAGATACGTTAAAAATTAGCTCTGCATTGTAAACGAAATTAATGTCGGTCTGTCAACGGATAAACGTTTCGGACGCACCTCGCCACTTATCGTTCCAGAGGCCATTAAGTCACCGGGATTGATATTGCATCCGGTTACGGTATGGTGAGCTAATTGCTGCTGGGGTGTCCAGTACTGGTATTTGTAGTTGCTGCGAGAAATCGTGGTAGCGGAACCACGCGGTGCTGTACCACGAAAAAAAAGAACCATAATCGTTTCATCCGTCGAGGCAGTTTATGAAAAACGAATTCGTTATGGAGAAAGATTGATCTCACTTTTGATAGCGACCTCCAATCTGATGTCGAAATTGCAGGATTCACTGTGCTGTAAATATGGGAAGGGTTTTGGGTCCTGAGGAACGTTAGGCACTTTGAACGGCTCCAGAGCCTCCATGGTGACCACCCATGGCGATATGGTGGTCCCCAAATTCTTAGCTCCGAACGGACCCAGCGGAACGTATTCCCACTTCTGTATATCCCTCGCTAAAATGTGTCATCGATCAATCATTCACTCGATCTCCAGTAATGATCGTCTTTTGTAGCAAGATATTGTTACTATTTTTTTGAATGGCGAAACAGATCTTATTAGATCTTATTTTGTTGCAATTTTCCCTTTTTCTGGAATATTGTAGAAGGAGCAATCTTATCTGATTTTAAGAAGAAATTAAGAAGCTCATTTTGTATTTCCAATCTTGCATCGACGAATGACAAGTACATATTGTTTATGTGCGTTGTTTTGGACGACTTCGTTGTCTCTTCTGCTTAGAAATATTAACCCTTTGCCCTACGATTTTTGTAACAGTTACGGAGATCAGAATTGCTTTGCACTGTATAATTTTCTAAAAGAATTTGCAACTATTATGTACACTAATACTTTAACTGCCCGACCACCAACCTCAAAAATTGCACAAAGTCAAAGTAATTTATTTGACGAAACAACATCTGAAAATTTAAAATGTATGACATATTTTTCAACCTTCTCGTATTCTCCAGATTTCAACTAAAGTTAGTGCAACGATTATATAAATGTACAAATTTATTTTTAAATATGGACAAATTATTCTGTCACCCATATGTAGGTAACATGGCAGTCAAAGGTCAAAGTCAATGGCGATTACTCCTACTACAAAGCCAATAATTTGTTAATCGTTCTACGTCACCATTCAGTGTCGGCCATTTTTGAATTGCCTATTTTCAATTCCCCCTAATGAGTTCACTTCGATTTAATTGTTGAGTCTGGTATTGTACCGGCAAGGGTTAATAAGATTAGCGAAACTTTAAAGACAGTTATTTCTTAAAAACTTCCACAAGAAACAAAATCCCGAAACGATCTTATTCCACCATGATTATCCTCGTAAGATAATTTTTCTCGCTGATTACCGCTCCAGTCGTTCATGGTGACCATCCCGAAAATATGATCATAGGCCTGAGAAGCTGGGACAGTGTCGCCCAAGTTGGTAGGCGGTCCCCCAACGAAGAAGGCGACTTCCAATTCGAAGTCCATCAGCCTGGAGGGCCCGAAAACAGGGTCTGCTCCCTCCACCGGAAGTGTCTGCCCTCTAGGTCGTTTTATGGGTGTTCCAGAAACAACGACGGAACTTGCCCTCCCATGGTAAGCGACAGGCAGATGCTTCCTACAATTCGAACCCGTTTCAACCTCGAATAATCGCGTCTCTGTTTAAAGGAACATTACCAATTTGGCATAAGAGCGTTCTCTTTCCCGCGGAACATGATTCCCACGTTGGTGGCATGGTGGATCGATGAGTAGAAGTCGGTGTAGTCGCCGATTTTTGCTGGCAGGTGCATCGTCGACTCTCGTTGCAGGACGAACGCTCTGCGAAACGATTTATGGAAAAGATGTTCGTAGACCGATTTATTAATCATTCAGGATTTTCTCGAATAAGCTGCGAGAGAATTTTGTATTTACTTTGAACGAATGTGCGGTTCCTGCAAGGTTCCATTACTGGCTGATAATAAGTTCTGGAGTTTAGCTCGGGCTTCTAGCCAGCTGGGTCTTCCCAGAGCCATGAAGTCGTTGAGGCAATCGCGGCGGAAGACATCCTGCTTGCTTTTCAACAACGGCCCGTCGAAAAGGTCAGCGATAACGGATAAGTCCAATATCTGGTTGCCAATCGCTACGCCAATTCTCTTTTGCGGCTGCAAAAGAGCTCAACGTTACCGCCAGTCGGTAGTGCAGTCTGGAAGATGGCGGCTAGTTATTTGTCCCCTAGAAGACTCGAATATCGTGTGAAAAATTAAAGAGTTAACGGCTCTGTGACCAGTAATTATCAAAGTATCAGAGATTTAGCGAAATTTAGACCGGCGACGATAACATTTCATTTTGGTAATTGTTCAAATTGCTATAACAAGAGCTGCACAAGTTTATAATGTCCGCCATTTTCTCTCTGGTCACTGCTAACAGATGGCGATTCGTTTGGTACAATTTCACGAGCTTCGTTAGCGTTAATATTGAATTGTTTTTCGACGTTTATGAGCCACAACGTTATTCTTTCTTCTCGTTGCAGATATTGACACGGTGTTTTATTGATAAATGCGGATGTCTCGGTGATATTTCGAAGATCTATAGATCCGGACGCAGATGATAACTACGCCAGTGTCTAGGTAGAAGTTCATGGTATCTACGATAGAGTTTACTCACGTTATTCGTCGTCGAAAAGACACCATACGGCAGATTCTCGATGGGGAAATCGCAGTCTGGAGTATACTCGACGAACGACATCGTGACCGCAGTTGTTTTGAACGAATGAGCCGAGTGGCCGACTAAAATGTATTTTGTTTGCACGCGTGATTATTCCTCGGAGGCTTGTCAAGGCCGACTGGCCGCTGTGAGATAATTTATATACCTGTTTACGAACGAGCCCCCAGTCCAACTTGTTCTGAACTTTTCCCACGTGTTTGTTTTTCTGTCCACTGATTTCTAGGAGCGCCGGGCGTTGTCAATTAATTGCATTCGCTCGTGATTGGAGAATACATATTTGTAGATAGCGACGAAAACGCGACCGTGACGCGCTCAACTACAATCTAGATGATCATCTTATCGCTTGGACAAAGATAACTCTTGCCCGATACTTCAAGACTTTTAGTTTTAATCACTCTGCTCCAGTACTTTGTATTTTTATACAACAAAATTTTGTTAAAACATTAGTTATTCATCTAGTTTTTGGTCATTTATATTTTTTGCGCTTCTTTATGGTGTTTAGCAACAATCTGCTCACTTATATTTAGGAGAAAATAATATAAATAAATTTTAATAAATTCTGCGTTATCGCATTTTAATAACAGTTAACTTCACAGAAAATATTGACACGCCCTCTAATTGGCTAATGCCATTTTTAAGGCCAATTAGGCGTTTTCCGAATGAAGTTTTACGGAAGTGGATGGTCGCTACATTTTGTTTATCGAAATTCTAACACATTGTTGACCAGCAATTTTTTCATAATTTATCTGATGTCATTGGCTATTATTAATTATTATTTTATAATTGGATGTGGAAGTGAAGTAATATGAGTAAACTGCAATAAATTCTGCAACGCTACGTTCTGTCATGGTTGAAATTTCTTTTAGAACAAAAGGTGCACAACTTGACTGATTTTATTAACGAAAGACACAAATTGTGGTATACTGAATAATAATTGCACTCTATGCTCTCGGAGAACGCACTGACCCAACGACGCTGATTATTACGCTATTATTTATTATTATTTATTATTATTTCGTAATTGGGTGTGGTAATGAAACAATATAAATAAATTCCATTAAAGTTTGCATCGCTAAATTCCATCATGGTTGAAATTTCATTTTGTAACAAAAGGTACACAACTTGATTGATTTTATTAACGAAAGACACAAATTGAGGTATACTGAATAATAACTGACCCAACAGATGCGAAGAAAGCGCATCCATCAGGAGAGTACTCGTTTCCGGTCAGCAACGTTCATGAAGACTCGAGTAAACACGTGATCGATCAACAATGCAATTTCAATGACAATCGGTTAGCAGGATTGATTTTATACGAATAAGGAGGATCCTTCTCGCAAAGGAGAAGCAAAGTTGTTGGGTACATCGAATCCCTCCATGAAATTTCATATAACATGTATTGACAATTCGGGATAACAGCAGTTTATTAGACATTGATATACAGTGGATAATAAAGTCAATTAGGTTGATAGGTAGTGGTACTCGTCGTACAACAAGATCACGACGTGCCAGCAAACATCGCTAGTATTATTTCGTCACATAATTCAATTTTCTCTCTCTCTCTTTCTCTCTCTATTTATTTCTCGCTTCTCCTCGCCATTTTACATCGTTACGCACACACGGCACATACATATACAGATTTCTTTATATATATATATATAATTAATTCTCTCACCTATGTATATATATAAATGTACTTTTTTCTTTCTTTTTTCTCCGGATTTTTCTCTCGGTTACGTACAATGTATAACGATAACTGGCCCTCGTTCGCGGGGCACACTATAATTGTTTTTATTTTTATTATTATTATTATTATTTTCTTTTTTTTAAATAACTCTCATCATTCTGGAAGACTTTTGGGACTTTGTTGTTGTTCTCCTCGCACCGTTTCCAACTTAGAACTAATGATTAACGATAATGAGGTCGAGGTCCCTCACCCCGGGCCGTTTTTCGATAAATCACAAGGAAAGGAATTGACCAATGTGGATTACGCTTGTGCCGATTTCGTCGATGTACCGGCTAACTTAACAAATCATTTCTAACAAACGGTGCATGTGCACGACGGATCAACAGCTTGATAAATGTGCGATTAACAGTAAACGTGCGGTCGAAGTAACAGATAAGTGCCTAACAGATATACTAAACTGTGCAATGAACGGAAATCGTACGCAACAATGATGTCGCAAGAATCGGAATATTCGTGGGCGATGTATTCGACTCTTACGAGCACGGTTACTGCAAATGTTTAGGCAATTTCACTGCTCGGCTCGTCGATTTAATGGAAAATTAATCTGAATACTATTTTGCGCTAGATCGTATACAATTTTAATTAATTTCATTAATAATATCGAATATTTCCGTCGGAGCTCAACGAGAATCGTTTAAGAGGCTAGTTTCTTTATTTTAACGCGGAGTCTGTTTGTCGAAATCATTCTGCAATTTTCTGTTATGTTTGCTCGCAACTGGGACCCTATTTCAATAATGGCGCCTGTGGCGGGGTTCTTAGCTTCTCAAGTATTTAACCATGTCGAATGAAAATGTAATTTTCATTTTTATTTAATCTTCCGCTAATCCGAGGCTTATCTAAAGATCAAAGCCTCGCCTTCACCATGACAGCTTAAAAATTGATGTACGATTTTCTTCCACTGTTCCGTGGAACAAAACTGAGAACCAAATTCGATAGCGTAAACCTCTCATGGTGTATCTAACGCCACTATCAAGATGGCTGAACGCTTTTCATTTAATAAAACAATTACAAAAAATTGTACATCAAATTCTTTTATCTTGTCACGAAGGATAAACTACATTTAAATAAACGTACGAAACGTTCATTCCCGCAAAAATTCGTTCACGGTTACATTATCGTTTTTAGAAACTCCCAAACAGGTAACAATTTCCAAGAGAAAACACATTTTCCATCTGTCACGACGTGCAAAATTTTCTCAGACAAAAATGAATGCTCTCAAACGAATGCTTTCAAAGAAAACTAAATTTGTCGTTCTACTATTTCTTTTAATGTCAACGTCGCGAAGCAGACTCTGCGTATTCGTAAAGAATTCACCTCTCGACTCGAACGTCCCGGTGTTAGAAAGAAAAATAGCGAATCATTCGACGAGTGTTTCGAGCCAGTGAGAAATGCGTAAAATTCGCAGTCCGTCGATAACAAACAGCCAAAAACGTATTTACAAAGTATTTCAACCACCAGCCGATTCTCGGAGGAAATGGGCACAAGAACAATGTACAAAACCGTCTTGAGCATCGGCACTGTCATGGCGGCCGTGCATACAATATCACGCATAATATTCGCGAACGACGTCGTATCCCTAAATAACGAAGGGCTCGGAAATCCCTACCGGAGACTGTCTCGACGTTTCATTCCCATCGCGGTACAACTATATCGTTCCTTCGACGCGTTCTTGCTTTAACATCGGTAGCATATCGAGGTGCGTCGGCCATCTTGTCGACGGCGCGACTGTAGACAAAGAAAACTCGTAACGCCGATAAAATTGTGGACAATTAACAACAACGGTTAGGTAGAGCGTCTCTTGCAGGTATCGGTATTATGGTCAGATGGATATCTCTTGAATTCTTCTTCGTTTCAAAAATATCTTTCATCCCCCCACCCCGTTCTTTATTGTCTAAGGAATCTCTTTCTCTTTCTTTTTTGAGCTCGACTCGTTCCCATGCCGCCGCCCCATGAATCGTTCGATTATTTATCTTCTTTACCATTAATTTTCAACATAGTTGCAGACATTACGGAAAATTGAAATCTTTTGCGTGCACTCGAATTACGCCAAACTACATTTTCATATTTTTATATCTCTCTTCTTGAGATTTACATATGCGAACGTATTCTAATTTCATGCCCTTCTTTAGCAATAATTTCGGATATTGTTATAGAAATTATTAAAAATTGAAATTTTAATTAAAAATAAATTTTAAAAATACAATTTTATATTTCTCATCCATTTTGAGATTTATCTATGCGAACACGTTCTAGTTCCATTGTACTTAGATTTGTTATGGTAATAAAAAATAATGGTAAAGAAGTACCAGTGCATGTACACGATCGAACTGCGAGCATTCGTTCGTTTCTGCAATTGTTAATCGTCCGTCGATGATAACGGAAGATCCCACTCGATTCGATATTGTAATCGATATTTCATTTATCTTTTACACTTTTATTTTACCGCGTTTCGCAGTTACCGAGACGTTTGCAACGCGACAAACACTCGCAGCCTAATTTTTCCAATCGCTTCTCCTATCAACTTTTCCTCCCGTTCTTCCCACTTCCGGTTCTTTCCGAGTCGTCGACGGCCGACGGGAGAAGGAAACGGTAAATTCGTGGAGCTTTAGTACAACGGATACATTTACGCACCTCCAGACCCTTTTCTCATTCGATCATACTCCGATGGCCAGTGATTCGAAATCTGTCGGAGTCGGTCGAGCGTTCTCGTATTTGCATAACGTTTCATTGAACAGATTGAAATTTCTTCGTCGTTTCCTCTCTTCTACTCTTTCTCTCTTTCTCTCGAATCGTCTAACGGGCGAAAAGATAGTGAAACTTCCACTAGGATCGGGAGAAAACGATTTATTGTTCGCGACGTTCGTTTCCGATCGAAACGAGTCGTCTGTTCAGTGAGTGAATGGAGGCCTACGCGTTGACGAAGTTGTCCTAACAGTGTCGTACAATGCGAGAAACCCGGTGATCGGCTACATGAACAGGTGTAACACTAACAAGTCGTAAGAAGAGAACGAGACTGAAAGTTCTGGGACCGGTTTTTGCGATGAGTACGAAGATAATCGACGAACTAAATGACAACCGTTCACGCGAATATTTGAAAAAGCATGTACTTTCATGGGTTTGTGTTTTGTATCTTTAAAATCTCAACACTAAATATATATATATATATTTTTTTGTTTTTATATATATAATATACGCTTTGTTCTTTATATATATATATTTATACTTTTTTTTTTATGTTATTAAATACATTTATACTTTTTTTGTTGTTCTTGTTGTTGTTCTTGTTGTATAGTTATGGATGCGGGCCATTTTCCTTGTACCGTCGCAAACGATCAATAAGTAACAAATCCGTTTAAATCTCGTCAACGAAATAACTCGCAGCATCGGCTGATTTATTCAATCTATACGCGAAAACAAATTAATCGCTATTATATCTATCCTAACTATCCCCGTGGCGCACCGTTCCAAGTAAAAATATTTTGTACCTCTATCTCGTTTGTGATTCGCTGCAAATTGTCGTCCTTCGACAATTTGCCGAATTCAATTGTTTCGAATGTTTACCTCGCGATCTCATTGGGACACGCTGCGTCGAGGCGAATCGTTTCTTTTGGACAGTAACCGTACCGTCATCGGTCAAACGACCTTTCGTTTTTTCGATTTTTGAAGGTATTAAGATACTTTCGTTAACGCCTTTGCCCTAAGATTTATTTTGCGGTAACAGTGACTAGGCGTTCTTCAAAAAGGAAATTTTGTAGCTACTAAAATTGTGTAATAAAATTTCATTTCGATTTATAGAAAATTAAGGACATACTAATTTAGAAAATTCTGTTCCAAATCTTCATCATTAGTCTGACTCGTTGTTGTAGGACAAGGGGTTAACCCTTTGCACCCGAAGGTGCAAAACCTAGCTGTTTCCTTCGATCTAGAACACCTTCGTTCTACGTAATTTCTTTCCGCTTGTGCAAATAAAATTTCGCACTATTCCCTATCCTCGCAAAAATTCAATTTTGACAAATCTTTTAAATGTTGCGATGTAAAAATTATATATAACAGCATGATGACTTCCAGTGCGCCTCAAACGCGTCATTCGACTGTTTAAAAATGATGAAATAAATTTGTTCATTCGAATATACGTATTGTTACAACAAATTTGAGAAATCTAAGTAAATTCAGCTGTGTAATTTTCACAGGACAACATGTGCCAGTCACATGTTCGGTACGGTTATTGTTAAAATATTCACGATTTCCTTCTCACAATTGTTTAACCTCTTGCTATATCAGTCAGATTTGTTTCTAATATTTTAAACAAAGTTTAACAATTCTAATGAATGCTATGCGTTTTTTAAATAATCTATATTCAAACATTGAGGTAACTGCAGTCGTATAAACGATATAAAGTTACTCTTTTGTAAGGTTTCCGAAGCCGAAGAGGTTAGCTGCAGAAAAGAAAATGGCGGAGCAAGAGGTTAAACGTCATTCCCGATTGGAATACACTTTAACTGCCATGTCATCCGTATATGGGTGACGGAATTATTTTTGCGGCTTGTAAATGAATTTTCATATTGATACATTTGTTGTATTTAACATTATAGTGACACAGAGAATGCAAGAACGTCGGATGACCACTTAATGCCATACATTTTATTTTTTCAATTTCTATTTCATTCAATAACTTGCTTCGATTTTATTGGATTTTTGTAGCTGCTAGTTTGGCAATGAAAGTGTTAATCGAGCGTGTCCAATGTTCTACATGATTTTGGAAGAAAATTGTCTGCTGCTCGGTCTTGATCGTCGATTTTGATTTTCTTTTTCCATCTGTTGTCGCTTTCCTTCGCTATCTGTGCCTCTCGATCGTTAAACGAAGATCAACACGGAAACTGAACACGATCTATTCGAAGCTTGACTATTTTACTATTGCTTCGGTTCACGACAATACCCGTCGTCCTCTACGTCCCACCCCCCTGTTTAATTGTTTTTCCTCTAGTGATAACAGTACAGCTGTGAGGAATGAAGGCTAGTAACATTTACGGCCGGAAGCGTCGCTAGAGTTCTGTAAACCCGACTCCTTCGTTTCATGGATATGCTGTGTGCTTACAAACCTAGAGAACTTACACGCTATGAGTATCCTTCGATCGGTAGCTTTCATTATTTTTTTTTTTTAATTATTTTCTTTTTAATACGTTGAAGAAGCGTTTATTCGTACTACGAACGATGATTTGCTGACCGACTCTCTCCCCTCAACGCGTTCCCAAACGTCGCAGTGTGACGAGCAATGGACTAAAGCCGAAAAAGTCGAAAATTCATAGCTTCAAATTCATAGAGAAACGCAGACTTCGATAGGAAACGCAATTCAAAGTCTCCTAATCTCAAAAATCGAAATTTCCTAATTTTCCGTGCACTCGATCGAACGCGTGCCATTTCTGAAATTGTTTAGCCGATTAGTTTGATTTTTAGGCGTTACGTTTGTCATTGGCTAAGTTTTTTTTAAATGTCATCCCACTTTTCACAGGTTTGTCAACTTTAACTTGAGTTTCGAGGAGACCACGAAAACTAACTGTACCATTTTTGGTGTAGTAATTAGGGGTTTACCAATCTTCGCATTCGCGTGCATTTTAGCTGCTCCAGCGAGCTGCCAGGAAACCATGATTCGTCCAGACGCAGACGTTGCATAGTGTACGAATTATTTATTTAGAAAGTTTAAGACGTTTCTGTGATCTTGAAGTCTATGTGCTTTGGATGATCGCAACCCCAGAATTTAACAAAGTTAACAAAGTTAATTAAAGTTTCTCAAACAAAAACCGTAATTGTATGACGACTATTAATTATAATTAATATTTAAAACAATAACTAATTGATAAAATTGACAACAAAGTTTTGTATATATATTAACACGTTGAATGCCGAGCGAATTTTCTATACTTCAGCGAAGTGCCGTTTATTTCATTCATAGAATTGATAAATATTATTAAAGAGAATTGTTAATTTCCACTGTGATAAATCATCTTAAATCATTCTTATCAATCATTCTTAAACGACGCGATGGTCACCGGTGACCAACGTGGCATTCAAAGTGTCAACGAATTAAATTTAACATTTTTGATTTTAAAACAGATTTTCGAATTTTTATCATCGATCGATGTTTGTTATTAATTTTAAGGAAAGTGTGGCGGGTAGGTTGGTTAAGAAAGATATGAATTTTGTACTTAACGCCGAACATACGCTCGTCCCGTTATGCGTCGGCTTTTCGATTAACGGCCATTTAAAGATTCCCAAAACGATCGAAACATTCGAAAAATCACCGCGTCTCTGTTAGCTCGAAAACGGTATTGTAGTCGTTGAATAGTGAAGTTTGTTAGTCGAAAATATACTCTCCGCAATAAACGTTGGAAATCTTCCTATTTCGGAGACTGTTCAAATACGTTTAAAAAAATTCAACAGTTAGTGCCAATATATTCGATGTATTCGCCCAGAAACCGGTAAAACGAATTTAACGGTTCGAGGTGTGTCGGAGAGAGCCAGCTTGTCTGCCACTTAAATTATGCTAATCATGATCACGAAATCTTCTGTTTTTGGCCTCCGGAATTTTTTGTACACACGTAATGGAACGCGACGCGCGCGCGGTTCTCCTGTTCACCGATGAGGTTCTCTTCTATTATGTATATACCAGGAGGATTGACTTGACGTCGCGAGACCGCGGCTGATTACGCTACTAATTAGAGCAGGCAGGTTTCTTACAGGTCGTGGCCTAACCGGTCCATCTCGGACAGCAGGAAGTCGACGTCAGCTTCCGTTACCGCGGCGCTCGAGATGATGTTCCTGAAGAAGTTAGGTCGACGATCGTCTGGTTGGTAGCCGACCATCAGGGTGCCGGCTTCCATCATGCGGCCCTTCAGAATCGGGCAGATCTGCCGAAGAATAATTATTTTTCTTTAGGAACACTGTTATCATATTGAAAAA
Source organism: Agapostemon virescens (assembly GCA_028453745.1). Taxonomy (NCBI): domain Eukaryota; kingdom Metazoa; phylum Arthropoda; class Insecta; order Hymenoptera; family Halictidae; genus Agapostemon; species Agapostemon virescens. Next base: position 7,642,484 of record CM052088.1, read on the forward strand.
TTTTCTTGAAGATCATTATCAATTTTCAAATGGAATTATGAATCGCTGATAAACTGCGGATGTTGTGCATTAATTGCAGAAATTAATAGATGTGTCTTAAAATAGGAAGATTCGTAAAATAATCATTTTTGTTTAGGAACATCGTTATCGTAATCAAATATTTTCTTGAAGACAATTGTCAATTTTCAAACGAAATTATAAATCATTAATAGTCGTTGTGTTTTACATTATTATTAATTACAGATATGAATAAATGTAACTAAAAGCCGGGAGGTCTGTCGTAAAATAATTATTTTTTCGTTTAGGAGTACCGTTACCGTAATATAAAATATTTTTTATACCTGAGGATCAATGTCAATTTATACAGATTATTTCAGTAATAAAATGAGGATGTGGTGCATTTATGATAGAAACGAAAGAATGTAATTTAAAATAATAAAAGCGTTGGGAGAATTTATTTATTTTTCTTGAATTTGTTGCAAGTTAAAAAGGAAACGATTTTATTTAGTATAAACATCCGCAGTTAATAACATTCTTTAGTTTTGTCGAGTTTCGTGAATATTCTCGATAAAATTAGTCTTACATCAGCTATGATCTTGATTCTCTCAGGACCATGTGGCATATTCCTCACACGCGTTGGCAGGTACCAGAAACAGCAATTCACCATTTCCGGTTCGAGTATCAAGTAATATCTGTCCGGCATTTGCTTGATTCGCCTAACCATGTATTCCGTGAGCTCCATCAGTCGGTCCATGTGTTTCTCGAAACCTTCTGAACCCTGTAAGATCATATTTTAAATCCTCCATTTGGCGAACGTACTTAGAGATTCCGTGAAAAAATCCGTTCCCCGAAAATCATGAATTTTACACAGTTTTGTAGACACAATAATATCATGCAACTTTCGTTTCAACTTGTTTTGAATTCAAATATCAAAGCCTTGAACGGTTTTATGGAACAGGTTCTGTTAACATTAATTTACGATTATTACGATTGCAAAGATGCATAAAGAATTATTCAACGTATTCATTTCTCTGAGTATATACATACGTTAAGGACATATATAGTATATACGTACATTAACTAACAATTTGAAAAAACACATCCTTGCTACTTTTATAAGGCAATGCAGAGTGGCCATTTTTGTTACTTTGTAAACCTTATCAATGATAGCAGCCATTGCTCGATCAGTACTTTTTCAATAGTAATTTTTAATTGGAAAGCTGTTCTTTATATCACTATTAAAATTGTTATACAAAAATTTAAATAAACGTATTTTTGGCATTTTTATAAAAGAATGCAGAATGGGCACTTTTGGTGCTCTGTAAACCTTATCAGTGATAGCAGCCATTGCTCAATCAGTACTTTTTCAATAGTAATTTTTAATTGGAAAGCTGTTACTCATATCATTTTTAAAATTGTTTTGCAAAAATTTTAATAATTATATCCTTGCCACTTTTATAAAATAATGCAAATTGGGCACTTTTGGTGCTCCGCAAACTTAGCATTGTTAAAGATAGCAGCAACTGCTCGACCACTACCTTTCCAATAAAAATTCTTAATTAAAAATCCGTCCTTTATATCACCGCTAAAATTTCTTTGCAAAAATTCGAATACACACATTATTGCCATCTTCATAAAGCAATTCAAAGTGAGCACATTTAGTGCTCCGCAAACCTAGAATTATCAAAAATAGCAACAATAATAGCAGTCATTGCTCGACCACTACCTTTTCAATAAAAATTAAAAATAGGAAAGCCGCTTTTTCTATCACTGTTAAAATTTCTGTGAAACGAATGAGCCGGAATGAGCAGCGAAAAGTCCGCGTCAGTCGAGCTGACTGGAATCCAGAGATATGAAAACGTCCGTCGGTGTTCGTTATCCGTTTCATTGGATCCCCCGGGCGTTTACCTTAGCGCGCCATTGCAGCCACAGCTTGAAGATGTCATTGTGACGTCCGCATTGAATCACCTTATCACCGGTGTCGTACTTGACGTCATAGAGCTTGTCCGTCATGAACAAATACTCGGCGGACATTTGGTTGCAGCTAATCAACAGGCCCTGGGAACATAAAGCGGTATATGATGGGCCGCGAACGAAGAGAAGAAAACGAGGGAAAGGGAAACGAACCGTCGTGTCTGGGGGTATACGCGTTTTTCAATTCCTGCGGAACAATGCGCGTTTCGAGGCATGTTCGGGAAACTTTCTGATTGACATCCGCGAACAAGAACAAACGGAACCCGACCGGGTCGATATGGTATACCCAACTCATGCGCAGGAGGAGGTAAACCTTGGGATATTGAATTTACAAAATGGCGGACGAGAGTACGCCGACCTGGACGCCATTGTTGACTCGCGGCGCCAGGATTGTTCCCTGGAAAAACTTTCTCTCGACTGCCGTCACTCGGAGACGATCAATTTATGTTTATGCGCAAAAATGTCGAGAAGCTGGACTTTTAGAATATCATGATTAGATGGGTAAACAAACGTAAGTAACAAGTATTTTAAAATTCCTATACTATCAATAGTTCGAGATAAACAAATTCTTATGTGTCAGTTTTACTAGTATTATTGGTTCAGAGTAATTTTAGAAAATTTATAAAATCATCTTTGCAATTCTCGCACGGTTCGAATAAGTTCTAATTATATTGACTGAGACATACATTTATTTCCTTGTGGTTTAAGAACGTGTTTAGAGGTTCTGAGACTAGTTTGTAAAAATCACATCTGCCACTGTCGGAGGACCAGGACGATCTCCAAACAAATTGACCGAGAAATAAATTCTTTCTTTG
>CM052088.1:7645282-7665477 GCA_028453745.1 Agapostemon virescens
CTGTTTAAGAACAATTTCACCCATCCCAAGACAATTTGTTCTTATATTGTGGATAGTCTTCCAGAAAGAAGTTTATAAAAATCATATCTGCCACTGTCGGAGGATCAGAACGATTTTCAAACAAATTGACCAAGAAATAAATTCTAATCTTGTTTAAGAACGCGTTTACCCATTCCAAGACAATTTGTTCATATATTGTGGATAGTCTTCCAGGAAAAAAATGTATAAAAATTATGTCTGCCATTTTCAAGCAACCAGAACGATCCCCAAACAAATTGACCGAGAAATAAATTCTTTCTTTACTGTTTAAGAACAATTTCACCCATCCCAAGACAATTTGTTCTTATATTGTGGATAGTCTTCCAGAAAGACGTTTATAAAATTCACATCTGCCACTGTCGGAGGATCAGAACAATTTTCAAACAAATTGACCGAGAAATAAATTCTAATCTTGTTTAAGAACGCGTTTACCCATTCCAAGACAATTTGTTCATATATTGTGGATTGTCTTCCAGGAAAAAAATGCATAAAAATTATGTCTGCCACTTTCAAGCAACCAGAACGATCCCCAAACAAATTGACCGAGAAATAAATTCTTTCTTTACTGTTTAAGAACGAATTCACCCATCCCAAGACAATTTATTCTGATATTGTGGATAGTCTTCCAAAAAGAAGGTTCTAAAAATCACATCTGCCACTGTTGGAGGACCAGGACAATCCCCGAACAAATTGACCGAGAAATAAATTCTTTCCTTGTTTAAGAACGCGTTTACCCATTCCAAGACAATTTGTTCTTATATTGTGCTCAGTTTCATACAGAAAAATTCGTTAGGATCGTATCTGCAATTGTCGGAGGACTATTGCCACACCGAACAGGCTGCGAAATGGTTTTAAGTTCGCCGAAGGAGTTTAGAGTGGCAAGGCGGCCAAAGACCGAGCGTAAACGATTTTTCCAAGGGTGTGAGGGATAACGATATCAAGAATGACGAAAGAATAGGATCTCCCCCGAAACGTTTCGCGGCAGCCGGTGCACGGAATTTTAATATCCAAGGGGAAGTCCTGCGCCAGCAAATAACCACGCAGGCGTCGTCGGGAGGGACAGACCCTCCGGCAAGCCGTCGTACGGTCGGCAACATATGTTATCTCTTAGTTTAATTAAATTCCTGCAGTGCTGCGTTCCGACGTGTACGTCTACCCCTCGGAATGCAGCCACTGTTGTGTCATCACCCTTACGGAGATGCTGGAATTTCGCTGCAGGATCCTTGCGTTGTCGATCCTCGCAAGCCACGCGAATGCATAACACGCGTGGAACAGGTGAAACCCGACGAATGCTGTTTACTCAGCAACTATTCACCCCATTACCAACTATGTCACATACTTCATGCATTCTTGAAAACCTTCGCGAATATTCTACTACGTCCCAATCTCCGCTGCTACAACTCTTTTCAAGCGGGGTTTTATGAAGTTGCTCGAGATTTCCATTTCGCAGCCTGTTACATTTATTTTAGTATTTCTTATTCGTGTTTCAGAGATCTTTTAGAGCCTTGGAAATATTCTCATGTATGCTAATATTTTTCTAAATAGTGGAGATTTTTGTGAAATCGAAAAACTGGTCACGTATTTCTGATTTACAATTTATCATATCAATTTCGTAGACTAGTTATGATTATCAACAATTTTCTTTTGGACCATTGTCAATTTTCAAATAGATTTAACTATTTTTGATTTGTCTTTCACAAATTTATGATGTCGAGTTCATCAACTTTGCAGGCTAGTTATCATAATCAACAATTTTCTTTTGTAAAATTAGCGAAAGGCAGAATTGAAGGAAAAATAATCAAAGACTTACATCCTCTTTGAAGTGGATCGTCGAACATTGGAGAAGAGCTCCCATGAGTTTGTGGGGGTTCCAGGTCACGGAGTCAGCACTGTGAACATTGAAACACCATAAACAATTAGTAAAACTTCGCAACTGTCTATCAATCATATCATACTGCCAAATTAATTCTCTTATTAACACTAGGTTTACAAGACACAATTTTATTGCACGATGATTGAGACTGCAAAGACGCAGCTATGAAACAATAATTCAACAAATTTATTTTTACATTATTAACCTTTGGCAGGCAGTCGAATGTCTCGATTTTGTAATTAAAATTGCTTGGAGTGTTAAGGGTTACATAAAATTAAGTTAAAATATGTTTCAATGAAAAATTTTGTTTAGGAAAAACTGTTCGTGAAAACATTCTTATAATTTTAATAACTGTCAAATAAGAAGTTAATAACGACTCATTTTGACTCAAGTAACGTGAAATAGTTGGTGTTGGTATTTCGTAAAGCCAGTGTTAATTGGTTTGTGCAATCGGGTTTAAGAGAGTCAAATTCCTGAGTAAGACTACGTTGCTGGTGAATGTGTTATTGGCTCGAAGTTGCTATTGTTCGATGCTCTGTTCACCGATTTGATCAGTAACCTGTCGAAAAGCGACCGACGAAGGTGGCTGAAAAAGCCGATCGAGCCCAGCTGGTCGTCGAACGTTTATCCACTCCCACGGGGACCAATAGGGGATAAAATATGAGTTATCTTCCCTTCGAACCATAGGGGTCCATCAACTCGAGAGAACAGCTATTAATATAGCCACGGGATTGGATTTAACCCCTCCATCCCTGGACACACCCTCGCGGTAAAAACTTTTAACCCTTCTTAATCCTTCTTCACAGAGGAGAGCTGTGCACTACTTGACACCAATTTGCGATGCTCTCGATCAACAAGTGTTGCATATCATTAACAACGCAACGTTCTGCGTGTATGGTAAGCATCCTCAATGCATTCGAATTCTTTCAATTTTCATACTTCTCAAGTCTCAATCGAGTCAACCCTTGTCGCTCGAAACCTTTTGTTTCGATTCAGCTCTTGTTCATCCCCCGGGTTCTTTCTTCAAAATTTATATATAGTTTCTTAAAATATTCAGTATATTCGGTGCTCAAACCGCAGATTATGCGCGTTTGTGGTAGAAATAAGTGAACGTAACTTTAAACATTAAAAACGTTGCTAGAATTTAATATTATCACTAATTTCTATTCTGCTTTCTATATCTTGCAACACATGAAAACAATTTTTATTCTGCATATAGATCCACTGTCTAGTAATAATGATTGCACCACAGATTATGTACACTCATGGCACTAGTGAGTGCACATAATTTTAAACAATAAAAACATTAGCCAGAATTTAATAGTGTCAATATAAATCTTGCAACTTAACAAAATCACCAAAGAGGGAAACGAATTCCTATTCTGATTTCTAAGTCTTGCAGCTTATGGAAACAATTTTTATTCTGCACATACATTCACTATCTATTCATGATGATTACACCATAAATTATATGCACTCGTGGCAGCAGCGAGGAGATATAATTTTGAATAATAAAAATATTACCAGAATTTAATAACTAAAAAAGGAAATAAATTTCTATTCTGTTTTCTATGAGTTACAATTGATGCAAATGGTTTTTATTGTGCATATAGATTTACTATCTATTTATAAACATTACCCCACAGATTATGTGCACTCGTAACACTAGTGAGTGGAAATAATTTTCAATAATAAGAATATTACCAGAATTCAATAGAGTCAATAAAAATCTTGCAACTTCATGAAAACGTCAAAAAGGGAAACAAATTCCTATACTGGTTTCTACGAGATACAATTGATGCAAATGATTTTTATTGTACACATAGATCCACTGTCTATTTATAATAATTACAACATAAATTATGTGCACTCATGACAGTAGCGAGTGGACATAATTTTAAATAATAAAAACATTAATAGTGTCAATATAAATATTGCAACTTTGTGAAAATGCCAAAAAGGAAAATCTATTCTGGTTTCTATGTGTTACAATTCCTGCAAGGATTTTTATATTTCTCTCAAAGATAGTTTAACATAAAGACTGCTGTTGGATCACGTTTCTCCGTTTTTGGTAGCACGCAAACATCAGTCGAGCTAGCAGGGGGAATCGCGAATAACACCACGGCGAGTGTATCATCACAGCGAACACGTCATTTGCCAGTTTTCTAGAGAGCAGACAACCAACTGTCCGCTTTATGACAAACGTTATCGACACTCGGCAACTGACACATATATCGCGACACTGTCTCTCCAGTCTGTTGACTGCGGATGATGCGGAGGGCACTCGAAGCAGCCCGGGAAAAGAGATTCGTGTCGGCGACAGGCGTTTGCCATTAGTCACTTCTCTGCATCCTCTTCAGCGTACGAGTTCAACGTGTTCCATAGTATTTACTTTCGAGAGCTTATACTGTTGAACATGTTTCAAGCATCTCACCAAGTTTCCCCTACTGCGCATCTGATAAACCGTGAGATTCCGCAATGGATTTGCCAATTTGATGCCAAGTTGCACATTCTGTAGGAATTAACCGGAATTTTCTGTCCTAGAAGCTATTTAGCCATCAAATCGTTAATATCGTGTGCTTCAATATTGAAATTAAATACTACGGAACGTCAAAAATTGTTTAAAAATGTATTATTTAAAAAATTCTGAAGTCTCAAGTCAAACATTTTATTAGCACTGCAGTATATGTGGGATTCGCCATTTTGTCTACATTTTGAAATCATTAACACGGTTTTTCTATTTCAGAAGTTAATTTAATTATTAAATTGTTAATAATGTGATTCAATATTGAAATAAAATACTATGGAACGTCAAAAATTGTTTAAAAATGTATTATTTAAAAAATTCTGAGCTCTCAATTTAAACATTTCATTAGCACTGCAGTATCTATGGTAGTCGCCATTTTGCGCACATTTAGGAACCGTTTTTTCAGAAAAATCGGAATTTAAATATTAAATCGAGGATGAGGACGTGGATTTTAGTCTATTACACGTAGTTTAATCGAATTCGGAACGACGGTTTATCGCGAGGCAGTGTAGGTAGATCGAAAGAGGGTGTACTGATTTTCTATTAGTTAAAGAAGCCGGCGTTAAGAGTATGCATAATGTTTGCAGAGAAAGCTCGAGTGATTAATGCGATTCGCAGCTGGGGCTGGCGCGTGCAGCACCCCTGCGTTCACTCTTAAATTCGTCCTAGGTGCCAACCCCAAAAGCCGCACAATATATATTACGGGGGTTGCTAATTATCCTCACCCTCTCCTCAGAGAAGAGGATATCCATGGTCGGAAAAATAGCTGACTCTAAAAACTTTATGCCTGCACTAGACTCGATATTAAAATTCAAATATACGTGCGCGTAGTTTAAACAAGCCACCCCTTAGCTCCATAAAATTTTCTAACTCCTCTTCACTTACAAAATTAAAATTAGCAACCCTCAACTCGAAATAATCTGCTATCATAACACTATTAGTTTAAAGAAGCCACACCTTGGCTCCACAAAATTTTCTAGCTCTTCTTCATTTATAAAATTAAAATTAGCAACCCCCAACTCGAAATAATCTGCTATCATAACACTATTAGCTTAAACAAGCCACACCTTGGCTCCACAAAATTTTCTAGCTCCTCTTCACTTACAAAATTAAAATTAGCAGCCCCCAACTCGAAATAACCTGCTATCGTAACATTATTGGTTTAACAAACCATCCCTTAGCTGCATAAAATTTATTGGTTGGCAAAATTGCAGAATTAAATTGTGGTCGAAAAACTCAAATCCTTTTACCAGCAGAAAGATGTAGAAAATATTTAATAAAATTAAAACTCTGATTTAAAAAATATTAAAATTAGCTACCCTTAACTCGAAGTAAATTATAATGCAGCAGAATGAATTATTTCTGCCATTTATTGTTTAAAATATAATACACGAAATTGACGGCCACATCGTCCACACATGGATAACATAACAATTACTGCAATTTTTAAACAAATTCCCACGTTACCATATTTACTGCACCAAATTTAACAACACTCCAGAAAATACAAGAACGTTGACTCTCTATGAATTTTAATTCAGTCTTCAAACTAAAAAACTCGAATCAGATGTTACTTGCTAACATTTGCTAACTTCCAACCATAAATAAATCACTGCTTCATAGAATCACACAACTAATAAATAATTGTTTTGTAACGAAAATACGAAAAATACGAAACTAAACGAAAATAAAAATCCCAGTACACAGCTGCAACTTCAATTTTACCTGCTAGCATCGAAAACGTCTCTATAACGCCGAACAGTCAGTCAGGTGTCAATGTCAATCCACTACACACTGCCATTAAACTGATTTTCCCTCGGAACCATCAGTCGCGTATGCAACGAGGGGACACGTTGAAGAATCCATGCGGCGCGGGTGCCTAGACGAAGAGGATGCACCTTCAAAGGAAGACCTTCCGAACATTTTGCGTACAATGCTGAAGACAAGGACACATTCAACTTCACTTCCGACTGCAGACCTTGCTCGTTCCGGGGGTGGACCTTTTATGCGTAATCATTTCTGACTTTGTCGCGACGACAGAATCGCGTTTCCTTCTCTGTCACTCTCTCTCTCTCTCTTTCTCTCTCGATTCGTTGTCTGAGGGAGCAGGAGGAGGAGGAGGAGAAGGCAGACAGCAGAGAAGACAGACAACGAGAGAATGAGGGAAGCAGTTCCCTTTGTACGAGTTTAATCCGGCATTGTCGAGGCACGGTCTTTTATTTCAGGCCCGCGGAAGGCACGGCACGATGCGGCGGCGGCGTTGATATAGAAGAGAGAGGAGAGTTCTGTTCTGCAAATGCGCTCCAGGGAACTGATCCAGCTGTTGCTCGTCCTTCGGATTTTTCGTTTGCCATTTTAATCAAGACCTTCAGGAAGGAAGTCCTGGCGCGGGTACAGTCCGCGCCAGCAGGGATACGACAATCGACGCGTATGCATGGTCGATAGCGGAAGAATGACGAAGAGGCGAAGGGGGCCCAGAAAGCTTTGCAACCCTGAAATGCTCCCGCGAGGGTTCCACAATTTTTCTTTCACGAAACTTTCATTCGTTCAGATTTTCAGATGCTCTTTACATTCTATTCTGGGGATCTTATTGTTACGCTATCTGTTCCTCGATTTGTTAAGTTATTGTAAGAGAATTCTTAACTTTTTATCTGTTCTTGTGCGAAACACTTTACAGTTTTAGTTTATCTATTATTAGTTCGTTGCGATTAATTTAACACTAGAATTACCGAACAATAAATCCAACGATATATATTGGTTTGTAATAATAACGAGACTGTATCTATTAAAACTTTATACACTTCTAATAAGGTAAGGTACACGTCATTAACACTTTAACTGCCCAACGAACAACCTCAAAAATCCTACAAAATCAAAGTAATTTATTTCATGAAGTAACAATTGCAAACTTAGAATGTACGACACAAAGTTATCCTTCAACCCTTTTCTATTCTCCAGATCTGAACTAAATTTAGTGCAACAAATACATTAACATTTACGAATACGAATACAAAACATTTTTATAATTTCAATAATTGCGAAAGAAAAAACTAGGAACCAGTCATAGTGACTGGTTTGGTACTTTCTTGCAAGAGAAGATTCCTGGGACTATTTTAGGAAATTTGTTTCTTGCTCCCTTAAATTGAAATAATATTTTATTTAGTTGTTGTTAACGCTAAACCTGCCGATTGTTGAAATTGACTGATATATTGTATAAATTGGCAAGATTTAATTCATTTGAATTATTTACGATTTTTATTATAATATAGGAATGGAGGAAGAAATCTATTGAATCGATTTTTATGAAGGTAATTGTATGATTTCAGTAATTCTGAAATAAGAAATCTGAATAGGGTCATATTTCACCCACTGTGGTAGGTTTATTGTCAAAATTTACTAGTATATATTGTTGTATAAAAATGGCAAGATTTAATTCATTTGGATTATTTGCAATTTTCATGGAAGAAGTATAATTGAACAAAGTGATCTATAGGTTTGATTACTACGAAGGAAATTTTGTAATTTTGATAATTGTTCAGTGTTAATGTACATCCATTCGAGAACATGCAGGTACACGATAGTTATAGAATTTCTTATTCTTCTAGCAAATTATTAACTGCAAAGAAATGCTAATCACAGCAACCACTAATCCGCAAGAGTTTAAATATAAATAATTACACTGCTCTGATTGCATCGATACATTGTTAGGCGCACATCTCGCCACGAAAACATTGTTCCGAGCAATCTATGTAATCCATCAGCAATTCCTCAGCGATCCCAGTGCATCTTTACAAAATATCGAAAGGATTCGCGGTTCACCAGAGTCGAATGGAGGACCCAACATAGACAGTCGCGGAATTGAATGCTTGCATCGAAAACAAAAGTTCTCCGCGTTTATCCACTTCAATCAGTCTTTTCTGATCCGACGACGTTCCAACGGCGATTATTAATCACGCCGCGAGGACACGAATAAATTCCACCAAGCAGAACGGTTGACACATTGATAGCAGGCCTGTGTCTGGTTGGTCGCTTTTCAAGAGGAAATCATTTCCTTGGCAGGCCTCGTGCCAGTTTTTGCGGGTCAGGGACTGTCCGCGACTCTGAATGGGGGGGTAGCAGATGCGCCCGGATGCAAATCGTGGATTAATCTCGCCAACCCCATCTAAGCTACGGGCTGATCGGGGCTACCCCTGACCCCCATTGCAAACCCAGAGGGCGAGGAGACGTCGGGGTGTGTGTGCGAAAGCTCGCATGTGCCTCGGACAGGAGTCACTCCTTTTGCAACCCCTCGATTCCACGGATTACCACCACCGTTCGCGAATCGCCTACAGGTATCCAGATCTCATTCCATCCCTTCCGGTCATCTAGCTGTCTATGAGCATTTAATACTAAGCGCGTCGGAATTCGCGTTCCCATTTAGCCACGGTGCGTTCTTGCTAATTTTTATCCACCCTTTGCTCTCGAAGCTGTTCTAAACTCTAGAATTAACCCTTTTGTTTCAGCGGTCCAGTCCGCTGAAGTGCCGTCACAGACCGGAAGCACACGCCAGAAATGTGCATAGTGCTCGTGGTTTTTGTATGTACGTTCTTCTAAGTTTTAAATCATTACTATGCTTAATAAAACAATTGTTGCTCCAATATAACACCTATTCCTCACATTTTTAACCCTTTGCACTCCGAGCAATTTTAATTCCAAAATCGAGTCATTTCTTTTACGTAGAATAATTACATTGTACATGGTTCAGTTTCTCTTTTGCATATTAAATTTATTACTGTTATTTGTACGCACAAGTTCAATTTTTAACGATTCATTAAATGCAATTATGGTCGGGTAATAGTTGTTATAAATATTAGTCTGTCAATTTTTAGTGACACTTTTGAGGTACCATTCGAGTGCTAAGGATTAAATACAAAATTGTAGCAGTGCAAAGAGTAAGAAAAGGGATTTTATATCGTCTTCACATAAAAATAGAAATATTGAAGCTGCACATGTTTAAAATTTTTGTCGATTTCTCAACTACAAACTTAGCGTTATAGAAATTGTTTAAATATTAGTCTGTCAATTTTTAGTGACATTTTTGAGGTACCATTCGAGTGCTAAGGATTAAATACAAAATTGTAGCAGTGCAAAGAGTAAGAAAAGGGATTTTACATCGTTTTGATATAGAAATAGAAATATTAATGCTGCACATGTTTAAAATTTGTATTGATTCTTAACTGCAAAAGTAGCGATGTAAAAGTTTCTTAAACAATATTATGGTAATTTTTAGCACGCCTTAGAATTGCCATTCGAGTGCCAAGAATTAATATCTAGACGTCATTCAGCGCAGCATAAATTATTTATTAACCTTTCCGATGATCTTTTTAGATAGTTTACTTCCCCTATCAATTTAACAGAAGCAAAATGAAATTTCCCGAAGACTCTAGGTATTTTTAAGTGGTTCTCAATTTTTATGTAGCTGTTGAAGCACAAGACCGCGCATAAAACAATTTAGAACCGTTTTACTGCCCAGAAAACGACCAACAAAGTATTCTTGCCGAAGCGAGCAGAATAAAATGTTGACAATTTTATTTTAAAATTGAAGAAAGTTGCGAGGGATGAAAATATAAAGTCCCCCGGGCCCCTGCGAGCCAGAAATTGATACGTAACTCATTCCGACAGCAGTATACTCTCGAATGATGTTCGGATCGAGGGCATCGACTCATTCTGATGCAAAGTAATTTTTCCAAGCTCCATCGGAACGACCTATCGATTTTACCGCGTTAAGGCTCCGGTTCGCGGACGAGCCTTTTCCCCGAGTGACTCCATCAAACTAAGCCTCAATAAACTATAAAGCGCGAGGATTAGGGCACCCCTGCGTGAAACACATGTGGAGGTATCTCCGGTGGATCGAGAAGAGGGGTGCGGCGCCTGCGTTTCTCGCGAAATTGATAAACAATTAAAACTCACCGTTCGATGCCGGTCAATCTAGGATGTCTGTATTTTCTCGAGAGAAGCAGTCCACCACCCCAAGCCGCCTGTAAACGTTGAAAAAAGAGAGAAGCTGGTTTAGCTTTGACTTGTAAAGCCCGGACAGGGTGAATTTTACCTTTCCCGTTTACCCCATGGAATTGCCTCTGGCCGAACGCGCGACGTTTCTCACGTTTATTATTAACGTTAAGGCTCTTACGCGTTTGGCATTTATCGTTCCGACGACGAACCGATTTGAATAAGCTGTCTGGCTAAGTGGAAATCTCTGTTGTCCCTTTGTAGCTTCGACACATGTTACCCACCCCCGTCTTGCCCTTTAATAGCTACTTTACACCGATAAGTACTCGCGCGATGCGATGGGCATATATTCGATGCTTCTCTGTCTTGAGAGTTTCAAGATAATCGATCGTCAGAGGTGTCGAAGCAATTTGTTATTTATTCGAGACCAGAGATTCTCGAAAGTCTTGGTAGTATTGATAGTCTTAAGAAATGTGGGAAATAAAAATATTGAAACTTCATTGCAAGGAATAAAAATCAGACGAAAGTTGATTTTGATTTTTAATCATTTTAAAGACCTGGATTTAATGAGTAACTTTCATTGGTTTATTTCTTAACCAACAATTTATGTTACCAGTTTGTTGAATTCTTTCTAAGTTATAAAAATTTTGAAAGTCTTTGTGCTGTTAAAGAAATTATTAAAAATTTTTGAAAATCTTGAAAATCTCAAGTGTCTCGAAATTCTCGAAGCTCTTAAAAGTATTGATATTCTTAAGAAATGTAGGAAATAAGAATATTACAACTGGATTGCAAGGAACAGAAATCAGACAGAAGTTGATTTCAATTTTTAATCATTTTAAAGACCTGGATTTAATGATTAACTTTCATTGGTTTATTTCTTAACCACCAATTTATATTACAAGTTTGTCGAATTCGTTCTCTAGTCTCGAAAATTTGAAAGTTTTTAAAATCTTCAGAAATCTTGCATGTCTCGAGTGTCTCGACATCATTGAAACTGTTGAAAGTCTTGATACTTTAATAAATGTTTTGTATATAAAATAAATATATAGCAACTCGATTGCAAGGAACAGAAATCAAGCAGAAGTTGATTTCGATGCTCTCCCTGTTTTATTCATCAACCACCAATTTATATTACGAATCTATCGAATCTGTTCCGAAGTCTCGAAAATTTCGAAAGTTTGTACAATTCTAACGACTGTTATACTTTCGAAAATCTTGCAAGTCTCAAGTATCTCTAAAGCTTGGAAAATTAAAGAAATTTTAAACATCTTGGAAGTTGAATTTGCAAATTTTAGAAGAAAGAGAATAATATTGTTCCATGTAACAATACTGCCAGTTCGACGCGAAAAATGATGCTTAAGAATGTAGAAACGTTTCTAGGTGATATAAACATTCGAGGTGTGAATGGAATAATTGAAAGAGGATCGGCGAAGGGTTATGCTGGTTTTCTTACGTCGATGTGGAGCCAGAGCTTATGCCTGTCGCAGATGTCAGCTATTTCCATGATAGGATCGAAAGCACCGATTACAGTTGTCCCTGCAGTAGCGTTCACGAAAAAGGGGATGTGTCCTTTCGCCTTGCGTTCCCTAATCAGTTCCTCCAGCTTCGATGGGATCATGCGACCTCGCTCGTCGCTCGGAACCATCACGCAGTTGTCCGTTCCCAGCCCACAAACGGAGGCACACGATTTCACGGAGTAATGGCACTGTCACACAAAGCGAAACAATCACTGGCAAACCCCTCGCAATATTATTAACAACAGAAAAAATTCTATAGGCTATCCAGTATCTTCTTCTTCAATTCAAAAAATGAAAACTCGAATGGTGACTCTGAGGCACCACTAAAAATAGCTGCAGCACTGTTTAAAACCATTTTTACACCGCTATGCATAAGATGAAATATATCGTGTAGAATGAAAATATTGTAGGTCAGAAAAAATGCCTTGTGTTTGGAGTTAAAACAGCTGCGAGTGCAAAGGGTTAAAAAATAACTAGAAATGTAAATAAATATATTCTCGTTATTTTTATAACGTAACACGAAATATTCGCTTTCAGTGCTACGTAAAGTGTTAAAAATTGTCTGTCAGTACAACAGTTTCTTGACAACCACTTTCTTCTATTATTTTCTTAAGGGTTGTTAACCATGAAGTAATTATTTATTATGGCAACTCCATATGAACAACCGTCGTAACAATACAATTATTATTGTCGAGGCTTTCGGGAGTAGCAGGAACATGAGCAGCCTTCACTATACAGGGTGGAAATGAGGGATTCCTGAGATTATTTGTTGCAACATTTTCCTTAGTGAAAATACAATCTGCGGCTTTGTTCACGAATTATTAACGAAAAATCACTGGCCAATGAGAGGAAAGCGCGCAAACTAACACGTGCTCGGTCGAGCGCGCTCGAATCGTCCGCCGACCAAGCATGCGAGCAGAAGTGACAAAACAAGTCGGAGAGCGCGAACTTTCAGAATTTATTTTACAACGCGACGATAATAATTTTAAGAAAAACGCTGATCATTCTTATTTCAGAATATCTAAAGAATAATTACTAATTTTTTAGATCCGAAATAATAAACAATTTAGTCGTGTCAACGGTTTTAATTTTCTGGTATGCATGACATTTCACGCGTACCACATGAAATTTTTATACGATACGCACTGTGAAGATAAACAATAAGTAACCCCGTCGAAATACGTAAACGATATTTTAATTTAAATAATTCTGTGTCCGAACAGAATTCAACGAACGATTCGCAAAATTAATTTAATAATAAATAATCGCGTTAAGGAACATGCAGGATGTGTGTGTTTAAGAATTGTTAAAAAATGTCATTAATAGTAAACTCACTTATTCAGTTGCAAATCCACTGTATGATCAGCTGATTCCTATTCGATGACGTTTCCAATGTTCACTTTCATTGCACTGTCACTTAACACTGACACCACAATTTATTTAATAATATTTAAGACGATGTTAATATTTAACACAATGCTTAAAACACACGTTTCACACATTTTATCCAATCCGTTGTTCACACCGCACAAGAATATTTGAAAAGATATTATAATACAACAACGCGCTCGCGACGACCTTCCCATCGGAAGTAACTGTGGAAGACTGGCGCGAGGGTCGTGACAATTTTGTTTGTATCCTTGAGAGTTTCCAATGTTTACTATCGGGCGCGATACATTGTTCTCGACTCGGCTTCGTTCCGAGTGCGTGCCACACGCGGCCGGGCCTCAAGGGTGGGTCATAAATATGACAAAGATTTTGGAGGTCAGTCCTTTGAAAGCCCTCACGGGCGACGACTTACTCCGAAAACGGTTCTATAGACAGGTATGTATTTACCTCTTCTGTTTTTCAGGAGAAGGAATTTCTCTGTCCTCTTTCAATTCGTTGTACAAGCTCGCTTGCAGGAAAACACGACCTTCCATAGTCTCTTTCGAAGGAAAGGACGTCGCGAGCGCGTTATTGCATTATAATATCTTTTTAAATATTCTTGTGCCCTGTGAACAATAAATTGGAGAATATGTGTGAAACGTGTGTTTTAGGCATTGTGTTAAATATTAATATCGTCTTAAATATTATTAAATAAATTGTGGCATCAGTGTTTAGTGATAGTGCAGTGAAAGTGAACATTGGGATAACCTGCCTTCGTCGCCATCGAATAGGAATCAGCTGATCAGTTCAGCATACACTGTAAGGGGTAAAGGCTCTCTTCTGCTGTCAACATTTCCAACTATGCAGTGGATTTGCAACTGAATGGGTGAGTTTACTATTAATGACACTTTTTAACAATTCTTAAACACACATGTCCTGCATGTTCTTCAACGCGATTATTTATTATTACAATTAGTTTTACAAATCGTTCGTTGAATTCTGTTTTGACACAGAATTATTTAAATTAAAATATCGTTTACGTATTTCGACGAGGTTATTTATTGTTTATTTTCACAGTACGTATCGTATAAAAATTACACCATATTAATTACACCGACACCCTGTATAGTGAAGGTTGCTCATTATATACATAATTATGAAAAGTTAAATGTACTTTTTGTGCATCCTTATTTTGCAAAGGCAACATGGCCAAAATCGTAGACGATTAAATGCAAGAGCCAGTAGTGCCATCAATTTTTATATCTCCTCAATGAAAAAAATCATGATTAATACTTAAATATGCACGAAAGTGTCCTGAAAGTTTGTCCACGAAAGGTTACGTAGTTCTCTTGCAAAAAATCCCGTAAGAATTTGCGTTTGTTCCGTCGAATTTGTAAGTAGATTCAGCCATACCTGGTCAGACGTGAACATGACAAGCTGTCCACCGATGGCCGCGAGACCCCGTTCTTTGTAAGCAGGGAACATCTTGTGTCTGGCAGCGAGGAACGCGTACAGATTGCTGATGGATCCTCCAGGAGCTAGAATAGAATCGCCGCCGCCCCAGCCAATCAGTTCCCTCATCTTCTGCAATACAACGTGCTCCATCAGAATGAATACAGGCGCGATCTCGTAAGTAAACATGTTGGTGTTCGCCGTCGCAGTCAGCCATTCGCCAGCCATCGAGACGAGGTCCAGACCACAGGACAGTTGGTTGAAGAAATGGGGATGGCCTGAAATCGTCGAAACATAAACAAACCCCTGAACAAAAGTCTTTCACACTCAATTCACGATTCAGAAGGAATGTGTAAAAACTATTTTAACCCTTTGCACTCCAAGCAATTTTAATTCCAAACTCGAGACATTTTTCTATCCTACAATAATACCATTGCACGTGGTCGTTTTCTTTCGTGCATATCAAATTTGTTACTATTAATTGTACGAGCAACACTTCCATTTTTACTAACTTCTTAAATACAAACATTGCAATGTAAAAATTGTTCTTAATAATATTCTGCCAATTTTTAATGTCCCCTCAGAGGAGCCATTGGAGTGCTAAGGGTTAAATAATAGTAAGGGAATGTTTAGTGTCGCCTCATAGACGCCATTGGAGGGTTAACATAAACGTTATACAAACTTTAAATAATCGTAATCTTGTCATTATTATAAAGCAGGGTGTATTAGTATAGTTTAGTGCTCCGTCGTTTTAGTGTTAATAACTGTTACAGTTGTAAACCAAGTGAACTCATTTGTGATTTAAGTAAGCAGCAGCTTATTAATATAAACGTACAGAATACCCTCAATTGTAAGTTTATTAATACTTGACGGTAACTACATTGACAGCTAGCACCACAAATGGACACATTTCGGTTTCATATTTGCAAATCTGGTATTAATAATTTGACGATCCTTTCTAATTAGGAATTTAATAGAGTTACACGATGAAAGAGTCGTGAAATAAAGTCAAACACTTTGAATTGAAACAAAAGAAAGAAATTGAAACTTGAAGAAAGAAAGAAGTTTCCTTCAAATGGTAACAGAAAATCAATGCTCTTCGCGAATATTGTTGAAGGATTAATTTTAAAAAACTTTTTAAATTCACGAAATAATACAACGTGTGCGAACGTACACATAAAACAAAAAATAATAAGAATTTAACGACAAATTTTACATTTTTCCTTTATGTGACAATTATTAAATTACAATTATTAAAGCAATGCTATGTGAGCGGCCATTAAACTGTTAAAAACTATACTGTTGTATGAAACCTGTATGGTTGCGAGTTGAACATCTTTCTCAGATATTGAAACAAGAAAATGGCGTCAATGACAGCTACCGCCGCGTATGAGCAAAGACCTGATACGAATCGAGGTAGGAAGCGATTATTTGTTTCTAACGATTACTTTGCCCTTTCTCTTTTTGCAATTGACGCGCTGTATGAATGAAGAGACCATGGGCTAATTGTATCGCGACAGTGATTGTTCGAGGCCTGTTGCCAACGGCCCCGGTGTAATTAATAATGCTGACGTGGCACGTGTCCAAAAATTATAGACCCTGCTCGTGGTCCCGACACCGAAGATGGACGTTAAAGGCACGCAGACTGAAAGCAGCGGGAAGAGAGCTTTAAGCCGCTCGCTGAGTACGTTGTCATCCGCTCTGCTGAACATCGCGCTAGGATCAGGGTTAATGCTTCTGTTCGATGGGAGCTTGCCTTCTGATGCAACCGGGGGGACCAGCGAACGGGATTCTGCTCTTTCTCGACGCCGAGCGAGCCGCTATTTTCAACGGCATCCGCAGTTTGCTTTCGCGAAGTTTCAACCGTTCATTGCAACCAAAAGATTCGGTTCTCTAGCAACAGTTTCTCTATACTATTTTCAACAGCATCCGCAGTTTGCTTTTTCGAAGCTTAAACAATTCAATGCAACCATAATATTAGGTTCTCTAGCGACTGTTTATCTGCGCCATTTTTACCAGCATCCATAGTTTGCTTTCACGAAGCTTAAACAATTCACTGCAACCAAAAGATTCGGTTCTCTAGCGACAGTTTATCTGCGCCATTTTTACCAGCATCCATAGTTTGCTTTCGCGAAGCTTAAACAATTCACTGCAACCGAAAGATTCGATTATCTAGCGACGGTTTTTCTGCGCCATTTTCAATGGCATCTGCAGTTTACTTTTCTGAAGCTTAAACAATTTATTGCAACCAAAAGATTTGGTTCTCTAGCGACAGATTCTTTGCGCCATTTTTAATGGTATCCGCAGTTTACTTTTCCGAAGCTTAAACAATTTATTGCAATCAAAAGATTCGGTTTTCTAGCGACAGTTTCTCTGTGCCATTTTTAACAGCATCCACAGTTTGTTTTTGCGAAGCTTATACAATTAATTGCAAACGAAAAAATTCGGTTCTCTAGCGACAATTTTTCTGCACTATTTTCAACGGCATCCGCAGTTTACTTTTCCGAAGCTTAAACAATTTATTGCAAATAAAAGATTCGATTCTCTAGCGATAGTTTCTCTGCACCTCTTCCATACGTTCGGATATTTTGGAAGGCTTCGAAGTAGAAGTGCACTGTGGAAATGACCACATTAGATATTAAGGCTAGAAATTGAGTATACAGATTTGGTACTTTGCCTTTTCAAGTCTCACATTATCTCTTCCTAAGCATTTATATCAAATTTCACACTTCGAACGTCTTCAAAGTGAAAATGCATGAAGGAAATGGCCTCTTTAATAATTAAGGATGTATCAGCTAGGATTTGATTACACAGATGTGGTAGTCCGTGTTCCTAGTTTTCATACAATCTCTTCTCAGATGGCAGCTTTTGTGCCTTTCGATCTTGTCGACGTTATTATTTTTCATGGCAATTTCGATGATAGAAATACACTGGGAAAATTGCTTCTTTAATGCGATAATTTTTTGCAACTTTAACAACTGTAATACTAACTTTGTTTAACACTAAACGTACAATGATCGATTCATGAATCGACATTTTCAATATCATTTCACCAAAATTCTTCCATTACAAATTCTCACAACAACTTCAGTCTTATAAATTGTGTAAAACAATGTTTGTCAGTTGTTGTTAACTAGAAAATTGCCAATAATCTTCTATAATGTATCTTATGTTAGCTCATCTCATTCCAAATTATTTAATTCGTACTTTCATGGCTTAGCAAATATTTTGATACCTGATAGAATTGTTTCTGCGAACATTCGCAAACTCTGCACAATTTTCAACGAATGTTAGACAGGTTTTCGTACAGTTCGAAAATTTATGTTTTCCATGGTACAGGACTTCCGCGAGGTTTCCCTTCGAGGCTCTGTCCTATCGTTCTCTAAAATAACGTAGATCCCTTGATCCCGAGAATTGATGGATTCACTCCATTGAATATCCGGCTGCGAAAGACCTTTTCCCCCGGGTGCTCGATAACCACGCAACCTTTGATAACCACGTCGGATCCTTGGAAATTCTACTACCATCTACTGCCATCTACCACCTCCACGAGACCACTATTTTCTCTTAATATGTAGCTTTTCGCAGCGCGGGTGACGCGAACGCGTGTTTTCTGGGGTGGTGGACCTAGACGGTTTAATCTCACGGCATTACTTGGTGATTGACGCATGACGCCGGTCTTTCGAGGGCTAAATGCTCCCCTTGGCCCATCTGCAGCTACAACTCGAGGATTTTCCGATCGAGAAAGTCGACTCGAGGCTCTTGATCTTGATATGTAGCTAACATTTCTTCCAAGAAAATGATTTACTTGCTCCAGTAGGCGTGCGCGCTTTCAAAACGAATCGAAGACACGATTTTCTTAGAGTTCCCCTACTTTTCATTCAATTTTCTGCCTTTTTCTTGAGAATCGCAGTAATCGAAAACGTAAGAAATATACAGTCGGAAAATAGATTAAGCGGACTTAGACTTAAAAGTTTCATTTTTCCATCGGGAATTTTTATTACAAATGCATCAGCCTTAATAAATGTTTTTTATACAAAATAAAAATCGAATACCTCAATAGGATGTAATAGAAATCAAATAAAAATTGATTTCGATTCCTGAACATTTTTACAAACCAGTTATAGGACAACCCTATTCTATAATGCTTCTACCGTTTTCAAAGTTTCATTTTTCCACCGGAAATTTTCATTACAAATGCACCAGCCTTAATAAATGCTTTTTATACAAAATAAAAATCTAGTGCTTCAATAGGACGAAACAGAAACCAAATAAAAATTGATTTCCTTTCCTGAACATTTCTACAAACCATCTATAATGCAACCCTATTTTAGAATGCTTCTACCGTCTCCACCGTTTCATTTTTCGACCAGCAATTTTGATCGATGCATTAAATCTGCAATCTGCCGACATTCCCGAATAAAAATCGATTCTTCGGATCATTTAAAACACCTTGCTACATCATCTTTAGCTGTCCAGGCCGGGTGCAGTGAACCCTCAGGACCAACATAAAAGTCCACCCCTAAACGCGATATCGGGCAGCGTTATCGGAGCCGTTTGTCGCAGTGTTATTCGCAATTATTTTGGTCTGTGGATCGTGGCACGCGTCCTGTCCGGGGCGCGCAACAAGACATCCACCCCCTCTGTCTTTCTTTCTCTTTTCTGTTCTTCTCGTCGGGGTCGTGGTTCAACCAAGGGTAGAGGAGGGTCGATGGTCCGAAGCGCCCGCATTTTGCGCGTCACACGCGTCGCTGCGCGACTAGATTGTTTGCAGAGGCTCTCAAACCGACGGACCAGGGAAAACAAACTGTTCCCGAACAACCAGCGCGAACTAAGCTCATCTATTCCGCGAGAAAATATACTAGGCGAATCTACCGAATAATATAGTTTGGCCAAGGCACGACTTCAAAGATTTGCCAAATATTGCTAAATATTGAAGGTAACCCCCTTCTTAAAATCGCGAAAAATCTTTAGGTCTCCGATTCTTTTGTAATTTTGGTTATACGTTTCTAGACGCGCGGTCAGAGTGTATGCCAAATTTTAGCTCGATCGGAATCGAATTGCAGCCGTGGTGCGACTTTGAAGTTTCGGAGCGTCCATCGCGAAAATGGGAAAAATTGGGGTTGATAAAAGGTAGCTTCCTGAAGTCCCCTGAAACGCTAGCCTAGAAAATGAGGGGTCTTCTTAAAGAGGAAGGTTTGAGGAAGATTTTCGTTTTTGAAACATGTCGATAGCTCTAATAGTTTGGCCGGGGCACGACTTCAAAGATTTGCCAAATATCGACGAAAATCGCTAAATATTGAAGGTATACCCCTTCTTAAAATCGCGAAAAATCTTTAGGTCTCCGATTCTTTTGTAATTTTGGTTATACGTTTCTAGTCGCCCGGTGAGAGTGTATGCCAAATTTTAGGTCGATCGGAATCGAATTGCA